>JAHDVE020007291.1:0-29937 GCA_022606495.2 Halesus radiatus | reverse complement strand
TTCTATCCCGACCCAAATTAGAACAAAAACGAAAAAATGTATTTAACCATACAGACGAAACATCTTTACCAAGTAGGATCAGATCTCTTTGAATTGTTTATGTGTAATGGGAATCAACAAAACAACGTGAAAAAATTTATGGAAAAAAAAGTGTTGATTTGCTGTCATATTTTGGATATTTTTTTTAAAGTTAATAGATTTGATTCCTACTACATGTCTGCCAACTGATTTTTTTTTACATTTTTACAACGATTTTGACGTAAATTAAGGATTTTTTTCTCATTGATGTGACTGGGGCACGTAGTCCCCAACCTCAAGTAAATTAGTATGGCTTCAGACATAATATCTTGAATGTGTCATTTTTTTTAAACTTGTGAAAAGTACTCGTGTATTAAGAGAAACGACTACACCGCCTGTTTCATACAAAACTTAATTTTGATTTGAAAGATCTATTTTTTTTCATGAAAAACGTATAGTAAATATCTAGTACGGATTAGAAGTCATTTATTTATTTTTGTTTTACGATATGAAATATAAGCCATTAAAGGAATTGATTTTTCGCGATTTTAAAGACACCTTTTTCCCTTACCACTACATTATTTTTTAATATTTGTTGTTAGCCAACTCTTATTTAAATAATATTAAAATATTATTTTATTGATAGCCAGTTACAAAAAGGTTATTTTATAGTAAAACAAAAACGGAAAACAGTCAAAAATCTTATTGAAACGTGAATTTAAAGGTTTTTTTCATCGAATAATCACAAGAAACAACGTCACGTGTCAAGTACACCGCGCGAGCACGTCTTATCTTGTTGGCCGCCAGCCGACAACGGAGTTGTAGCGTACAAATAGTGATGTCGGCTGGCACCCGACAAAGGAGTGGTAAGGGTTAACAATTATTTGGGGGCTAACGGTGATTTAAAAAAAAAATTTACACAAAAAAAAAGTTTTACTTTGAAAATGTAATGAAATATAATATAAACACAAATTGGCCGTACATAATTTAAAATATCGACCCGAAAAAACGTTTTTTTTTTACATTTTGTTTCTTATGTATTTTTTTATTTACGTATCATATTTACATAGCAAATATGATAATTTATTTAAAAAATACGACATACCCGCAAAAAAATTTCTAGGTTGCCTCTAAAATTATTAAAATAATTTTTTTTCATTGTGTTTCATAATTTCAACCAAAAATACATAAAATACTTCTTATTCGATATTTACTAAACCTTTCATTAAAAAAATACAGCATTCAGTTTGGATGGGTATTTTGGTCTCAAATCCAAAATTAAGTTATATATGAAGCAGGCAGCGCAGCCATTCCTCTTTAAAATATTGGAAAAAACATAATAGACAAATCTTCTTTAAAAAATCATGTGAGATCCTTCAATATTCTATTTTTTATTTCGCAAAGCTGGTTTGCAGGCATTAGTCTGACAAACGTCAGAATCATAATATTGAATTATTATTTTATGTTTTATATGATTCCACAGAGGAGTCTCCACTGCTCTCAACCGTCTGGAGCCAGAGAGACTATGGCATCTCCAATTGGGGTATGTTGTGAGGCTAAAGACCCTGAGGAGGGGAAGGAGATGGGGACGAAAAAGGTGGGGAAGTACTTGGATATTCAGATCCTGTCACCTAACATGGCTAAAGCCATTTCAAGCAACTTTTATCTACCACTGAAAAGTGCCGCAAAAATACTACATATTACTTTTAATTAATACTCGTAAATTGTGAAACAGCACAATATAATCAAATAAAATGTACTTGCGCACGCCAGGATTTGAACCTGCGACCTCCGGATTTGTAGCCAAGAATCGTAACCACTCAACCACAGAGACCGTGAAATCATTACTATCCACAGCAAAAAATCGTGTCATACCTGTAAAAAATTGTATTTATGTTCCTACATGTATTCTAAGTAGCAAAACAAAAATTCCCGCATTGGTTCACATTCCCATCAATCATGTTAGCTTTTCCCTTCTTGTAGAAAATTGAAAATATTTAGCACAGGAAATGAGGTGCAAATGGTAAATGAAATGTATATTGGTTTCTCCATGTTTTCCCCTTATTTTCCCTTCGGCAGGTGAGAAAAATTCGTTGTCATCCATCTATCCGTCAGATATCACCCTTCAAATAGTACGAAAGGGAGCTGACAATATTCCGGACTCGAAAATGTCGCTCGTAAATGACAAAGCGGAAAAACTATATTGAAAAATAATTATCGCCACATATTATAGCGTTTCACCAACGTTCCATTTTCACCCCTCCATTATAGTTTGGTAGACGCCTCTAAATTGAAGCACACAGATACCTGTAAAAATGCGTAGCTCACAAAAGCTGTGCAAAAACAGACAATCCGTTTGATAGAGTTCCACGTGTGTCTAATAGAAGAACTGCAATCTTTGGAGGCGTTAGGTGTAATGATCCATTTTTTTACCGGTCAATGCAAGATGCTACGAAGGAATATTGATCCCTTCGGCACCGGTGCACGAAGGGAGACATGACAAAAACCTCACTGAGGTTTTATTATTTCGTTTTATTACTTACACGCCCAGAGGGCTTCTTTTACATACAGATACATTATTTTTTAAATCCATAAGAAAAACAAAAAATATAAAACATGCACAAAAGTTAAATTACACTTGAAAAAAATAAACATTAAAAAACTGCACCGAAGCTAAAAATACACAGTAACAAAAGAAAAGTAATACAATATCCACAAAGTCAATATTAACATTATTAATAAAGAAGTAAATAATGTAAAAGTTGTAGTTAACAATAATATATAAACTAGGGAGAAACAATTCATTCATCCTTCTTTTGAAATTTGTCAAGTTTAGATTATTGTCAAATACATCCACATCATTAGAGTATTTGTTACCAAGCCTGTATAAACGTTGAATTAGAGAATTCAATGTATAGTTGGAACGGAATATAGATACTCGTATGTAAAGATGTTAATGTCTGTCTTGTAGTTCGTTTGGGTATGTACAGGTTGATTAAATGCCGGAGTTCAGAACAATCGAATTTAGAATTTAACAATTTAACAAGTTTTGCAAATGCTTGTCATTTGCCTCATGGAAACGGGTTGATCTTAAATAATTGATTAAGAAAACATTGTCACTTAAATACGAGTAAAAACACATTATAAATGTGAAAACCTCACAGAATTCAGAACTTTAATTGCATTCTAACTAAATCGGTTTTACCGATAATAAATCATTACCCATCCATCCAAATTTTAAAGGAGTGGAGGTAAATTAAATCATATAAATAAGTCGTCGCAATGTGGATTAACCACAGTTTGAAAACGGCCTTAAACGCCGAAACAGCTGTCACAATAATAACAACTAAAAATACGCAGAACTTTTTTTAAAATAAAAAGAACTTAATAATAACATTAGTAAATTTGTTTTACATAAAATTTTAAAAAAATTAAATGGAGTTCTACGAATTAAACACAAAAACAATTAATAGTTCTGGTGCATAATAACTCAGCTGTGGAATAACTTGAAGGCTTTTGTAGTTTCTTTCTCCTATAATTCGTTATTACTAATCACTTACTCTATCGCTAGGATCACTCTTTTCTTTCCTCCAGCATATAAAGGAAGGGGCCTCCTGTGTGGTGTAGTGTGAGGGAAACATAAAAGGTAACTAATTATTTAATTCTCCGCCAAACGTAATTATGTTTTCACCCCTTTGTGCGTCTTTTTTTTCATTAAATGTTTCGTGAATTGCGGAGCTTTTCTAATACATTCTATCACTCTTTATCCCATCCTGTCTTCACAACGCTTTGTGGCTGGAAGCTTTATATTCTGTGGGTAGCTTGAAATCCCTTCCATTGCCAAACAATTTATGATAAGAATTGACTAGGACTGTAGTTTGTTTGTGAAATGTTTTGCGCGAAAAGAAATATAAATTGAAACCGGGCTCACAGTACCAAGTATGAATGGGGTAAGGGTCTAGAGTTTTGAATATGAAAGGAGTTCGCTTCTTATATTTCTAGTATTGATGTTTTAAAAATACGTGTCCGAAAAGCTTTCGTAGGGCTTTCCTAAATATATTCGAGGTATTATTATACCAGCATTTAAAATGGGCTTACGTCTAAGATTCTTACATTCTTAGTTTACTGGTAGTGTTTAGTGCTGTATGATACATAATAAGAAAATAACATTATAATAATACAATGTTATAATGGCTTCAATCATGATAGATTCTGAGGAAATATAATGGTATGGATATAATGTCGTCAAGTAAATTTTATAGTGCTTTGGGAAGATTATCCAATTTTTTTATATAGAGAAAGAGAAGAAGAGATGAAAATCTGATGGAGCACTGTGAAGAGGAGAGAGGGTGGTTTTAGAATAACGTTAAAATTAGATTTTGTAATATTGACATCCCCGTAAAGAGCACACATTGTTTTGCAGAAAGAGACTGCCTCCGATGAATTACCTGCGCCTCCTCTCTTCCAAATTCTCAACTTGTAAATAGTTAAATTAGCTACTTGAAAATTTTACGCAAAGTTTTTTTCTTTTATAAAAAAAGAAAGACAAATATTCCCTGGTTACGAATAACCAGACAATATTTTAAAATCTCCTACTACCATCACAGTAAGCGGAAGATGTTGATTGTGTCGTAATGGAGGACTTAGCCAGTCGAGGAATTGAACTCACGACGCCTGGGTGAGACCCAAACACGATGCCAACTCAGCCACTGACCGGTCAAATCTAAAAATTCAATGAAACAAGATTGAAATGACATCAAGTTATGTCAACACCATGTTAAACATAGAAAAATAATTATGTGAGAATATACAAATTACCAAACATAATCAAAAATAACAATAAGTGTTGAAAGTGGGTAAGTTATTAATGAAAATTACAAAAAATTTGAAAAAATAATTATGAAATATTAAATAATAAATTTATATTAGAAACTTAAAAGATATATCATTTCTATTATTAGTATTAATAAAATCAAAAAATTAATAATTCATAAAAGACGAAACATTAATAATTAATTAATAGTTATTATTATAAAAAGATATATTAATATTGGTGGGGGTTGCGTGTGGTTACCGATCCTAACCGTAATGATCGGGATAATTTTGCAGTTGCGAATTGTATGTAAAAAGAACTTTGCGAGCGACTATGGCATAGGATTTAGGAACAAAAGGATAGAAGGAAATGGTAAAAAAATGGGACTCACCGATTTCACCATTCACTGTCGATAATTCAATTGTGTCTTCACTTGTTTCAGTGAATATTATTATATTTGAACAGACCTTGTGTAATCGATCGTCAGCTGTTATAATTGTACGGAGCTTGTGTTCTCGGCCGCGTTTTTAATTGTACCGGTGGCGGATGGTCAAACAAGTGGGGAAGGGGGCAAGGGCATGCATTTAATCGCACGCATTATTTGGAAGTAGGTGTCCGATAATTATGAACTAGCATGAACAAGTAATATTCTAAAAATTTTATTAGTGTTAGAATAAATTTATGAAAAAAAAATTGATTAGTAATAATATTTAATTAACTATAAAAACTTATTCTAATTTCTTAAATTTCAAATTTGTATAATTGTAAACTAGTTGTATTTATACGTAAAATTTTGAAAGCTTTATTTATGTCAAAATAATGATTTGTTCCTAAAATATGGTTGGTTAAATCAGAATAATTATTATTATTTAAACACCTTATGTACTTCTTAACTCTAGAATTAAAATTTCTTGAAGTCTTTACAATATAAAAAAGTTACAATAAGTTAGAAATTAATTTAAATACCCCTGATTTATTTAAAATATTATCCTTATTCTTGTTATTTTAAACACATTTTAAAAAAATTATTATTAGTATAAAAAAGCTAGTTGGAAGGTATTAGGGATGTTTGGCAGGTCAATTATATTGATTTTTCATCTTGCCGCTCTATCATAAAACGCCAAATCAACAAACATTTCATTTCATTTTTTTGGAAGAAAAATTGTCTTCGGAATCCAAACGGTTTTGAAAATATATATAAACGTTCTAAAAACATCCAATAAATAATTAAAATCTACGACATTTCGTTGCCCACAACACAAACGGGCGTTTCTTATATATGGCAACTTTCCAGGAGAGACAGAAAAGTGTTTTTTTTTTGCTGATTTCTATCACATTTTATTACATGTTTCCCTAACGAGGTTAAGAAAAATTCGTATTTAAAACCCCATCAGTGAATAGTAATGTGAAGACGGAAATAAAATGAATGCTTTCGTCAAAATTGCTTTTATACGTGAATAGTTTTGAAAACTTTGTTCATATATTTACAAAAAATTTCACCCAACTCGTAATGTGAATTCCACATTTCTGGCAGAACAGTTTGATTCATCATTCGACCTTCGCCAATCTAGCCAGTAAGTATTACAGGAAAGGATATAAAGACAGCTCTGTCAAATTTAAAGAAACCACACCCCATTGGCCTTATAATTTTCCAACATTCATCCGTTAAGGTTGTTCTGATCTTTTTTTTATATTGTGTCGTCAAAATGGGGTCTCTCTCAGACACCTGGAAACTAATAAAAATCAACCCTATTCACAAAGGGGGTGAAAAATGTGATGTATGAAATTACCGACCGGTTGCCGTTCTCTGCTATATTGCGATAATATTTACAACGTTTTATTCTGGGCCCCTGGCACAAGCGTATTGATGAAGGATTTATAGACAAGGTCGGTAATTTCACATCGTTTCCGAGCACGACTGCAGATCGCCAACGAAAAAACAACAGCATGTTTATTCGACGAACTCAGAAAAGATGTGCTTGTGGTAGAGGCTCTTACGTCGTTATTAAAACATTAATAATCATGTTTCAACATGTTTCATGCACACTTTTTTTTCCACGAACAAATCCAAAATTTAAAAGCCTGGGTCTAGACCTAGACCATCTGAGCTGGACCCTTCTAAGAAAAATTTAAAAAATAAACAGATTTAGGATTTTAAAAGGTGTTTTTTTTTAGGTAATGAGTTGCCTGAATGAAAAGACATTATAATTTTTTCAAACGATTTGTAACTATTTGGCGTCATTAATAATTAAAAATATACTTTGTATACACCACTTTTATTAAAATATATAAATATTTCTACACATTTCGACAGCAATGCTGTCATGAAAAGACATTACTTTAAAATTACTTTGATGAAGCGGTGATGTATTTTTTTAAGTGCCGATTTTCAGACGAACGTGTTATTCCGTCTGAATTGCTCGAGCGCTTTTAATAATGATTAATAATATAGTAACGAGCGTTTTATACGTTCCAACCAACAGTGGTGATAAAATTACATCATTATTCCCAAATGTAAATTCAATTTTTTTTATTGCAAATCGATAATTGAATTAATCTTCCTTCATTATTCCGAAAATCAAATCATAATTTGACACCTACGATTTAATATTTTCACACCACATATTATTATTAATTTAAGTTATCTGCATATTTCAGTCAATCTGACTGAACCTAACCTAGTCCAATCTAATCTAACATTACCTAAATCTCGAGGTTATAAACTGAAACATAATATTATGGACTACTCACGTAGGTACGTACCTACTCACAATTTTAAAATGTTAAAATAATTCTCTTTTTAAAAATGGTTTGCAAAAATAACCTATAAAACATAAGATTACAGATAGGTACCTAACAACTTTCATCCCTCAGTTCCAACAGCAAAATTTAAATTTGGAATCAATCGAATGACAACAAATCACACAATCGTTGACCTCCTCAGAGGAAGGACCTGTATGAAAAAACGAATTTGTTTTTGAAGTTAGTATTATAGTCACCCACAATATCTTTCAGGTTTTCTACATCAAATATCCGTTTTTTACCTCGGTTTGAGCTTTAATAGCCAGAAATCACAGTTCAGCCTTGTGAGGTTGCAACATTTGAATAAAAATTTGTTTCCTGCCCCAGCAACCACCAACCGTCTCGAGCCAGTATTACTATAGCATCCCCAATAATTGGGGTATATTGAGAGGCTAAAGGTAGTGGGGAAAGGAAGGAGATGGTCAAGAGGAAGGTGTGAAAATATCTGGCTATTTAGATATGGTCACCAAAAAGAGCTAAAGCCATTTCAAGCAACGTATCGATTCTGAGTGGTGGGCTTTCACCAGGGCGATACTGAAAGTATCTACCGTTCCAACGTTCCGCATATATACATTTTTTTAATGAATAAACGTGAAATAATACAAATTAATCAAATAAAATTTAACTTCCGGAATTAGAACCCGCGACTTCCGGATTTGTATCCAAGGATGGAACCAATCAAGCACGAAGGCTGTCTATAAATCCTTATGAACAAAGATGTTTTTTTCAAAAACAGATTTTTACCATAGTAGTATTGCCAAAATAAAGGATAAATTATCCAGCGCAATGCCATAAAAAAAAAATTCTACAACAATAAAAAACACTATCTGTTTGAGTGTTTGTGAGTTTTACAACATTTATTATATAGTCAGTTTATCCGGGGAGATCTTCAATTAATGACAAAATTTGTTTAAACAAAAATAAATATTATAAAGAGCGTGTTGGATAAAAATAAAACTATAATAGAATAAGGTTGATTAAATAATTTTACAGTTGTTATTTATGTAGTTCACAACTTTAGGTGAAAACTTAAAAGTGCTATTTTATAATGTTTAAGCAATATTTTCTAGATCGATGCTCAAACTAAGTCAAATCGGATAATTTTATGGAGAACAAACAAATGTGTACCTTGCTGAAGTCCGAAACTTATGAAGAGGTCGTTCAAATTCGATTGCGTTGAAAAACAAATAAACTCCCGGCTTCACAAATGCGATTCACGCAGTAATAGATTCTATCGTAGAGCGATATTTGGGAGAACGCGAGTCAAAATCGAACTTATGAAAAATAACTCCGCCGATGAAAAGAGATATTAATATACATATTGAGGAAGGTTGCGATGATTAGACCACTTAACTTTGTACAAGTATAGCTCCTTAGGAATAGAATAAAAGGAATTGATTCTTTAAAACCACCGTTTTTTCATATAATTATAGGATAAAACAAAGAATTTTATAACTTGGCATTACACGACAAAAGTGAAAAAACATTTTTTTAGTGATGCCTTGTTCGGATTACTCTCACTTTGTTTGAACCACCGGGTTGCTATGATAAGACCAAACCATTTTGCAAGCAGGGTCCAATCATAGCACTTTTTTAAATTATGTTTTTAGTACATAATAAGATTTTCAATAACAAATGATAATCATTAAAATTAGTAATTAAAAAAACTAATTTATAACGATTTGAATAAAAATACTCTTTGTTTAAGAATCAGGAAGTGAAAAGATACCTACATCTTTGGGTATTTCGGCTGTTTAGCACAGTCACAAGAAACAAAATAAATATTAAAAAAATTAAACACAAAGAACACGAAAAACCGAAACACTATGAACATTAGTTTGCAGGCATCGAAAAACATAATTAAATTTGTTTTTAACTTTTTATTAAATTTTTCTTTAGAATCAGTTCCTAACGACTTACAGATAGGTCAAAAATATTCATTTGATTATTACGTTCAGATAGTTGAAAATCTAGATGACTGACATCTGTTGGGAATATGATGAATAAACAGATTTCTATTTCTAGTATTTATTGAGAAAGTTGTTATTCTAACTCTGGAAGAACATCACTTCTGATTGGTTTCGGCTCCTCTTTCACATTTTGGTTTCCACCGTTGAGTCCTCGTTTTAGTGTCGCTTTCTATCCTCCATAGATCCGACTTACTGCATTTCGACCAAATTAGTTATGGCGCAAGACTTGCAATGCCAGGAGTGTGCTGGTTTCATTCCACTGAAATAATACTCTCTCTTTGCCACCCTAGAAAAATCAAAAATATTGAAAACGCGAAAAATTCGTTGCCACCATTGGATCAGTTCATTTATGAATCCCGTATTGTGGTCCATTCATTGCAACTTGGTGTTCTTTAAAAAAAAGTTGTTATAAAAAACTTAAATGACTTTTTTGAATACATTTAACGATAAAATCCAAAAGTAATAAATACACAATGCTCACAAAAAAAATGGAAACGAAATAACGAACAATATTGCACGATTATTTGTGTGTCAAAGCCCAGAGCGTATACTGTTTATCCAGAAGTGATACGTCACAATCTGATGGAAGTTGTGAAGACACTGAGAGTAGAGAAGTCTGGACGGAGTATTACTTACTTTTTGGCGTGATCTTGAATTTTAAAAACGGTTAGTTTGTGAAAAAATTAAGTGGTCCATTCGTTGCGCCGGTCTATTGATCCTTCCCCTACATACTTAATAAAACATTGCGCAAGTATTCTGAAACATCTCCGGGCGCTTAAGAAATAAAGAAAATAACTCACAACTATAGACAACTAGCGACGAAATTCTTGAAATCTGAGAAACCAACAAAGTTCTAAGCTAAGCTGAAAATCGCAAACTTCCCATCCTAAATACTTCTCTACATCGGTTTCAATGGTTTTAATTTCCAATTTCCGAGTTTGTTCGCTAAATATCTGAGGTTTGCAATTGTGTTACCCCTTTACGGACATGATATTCTCAGGGGATGAGTATTTAAGAGATTAAATAGCTATTACTAACTTGTATATCATGTACCCAAATGTTTTTTAATTTTCCGCATCGGTGGATGGCATACTGAGATATTATACGTTTGTTGTGACGTAATATTATAGATTTGTTTTTTGCGGAATAGATTCAAAGCCTTATTGAAAACTTTGCTTTGGAATATCCTCATTATTTGAGTAAATAACGGCGAAACCTTTTGATTACTGTAAACATGGAGAAGTAGTATGTAGTTATATTAAATTAATCGAATACGGACATAGTTCACGATTTATTTAGAATGTAAAATAAATTACGTGTTTAAAAAAAATCTAATCATAAGGCAGCTATAAACTACTTATGATACACCTGAAGCAAAAAAAACTCTCGAACGCATAGTTCTGGCATCATGAGATTTGTACAGCTTTCTTGATAGGATTTTAATGTTTGTCATTTTCATTTTATTGTCGATAAAAAAGACAATAGCGTATTTTGTTAATCACATTTAGCAATAACATAAGAATTTTTCAATGAAATGTGATATAGAGATGTGTATATTTTACGAAAAAATCAAAAATAGTAATTGCCCACATTAGTGGGGATTCTGAAACAAGAAATAAAAAACTTTAACAGAAGTTTTTTTTTCAATGTGGTGACGTTTGCGAAACTATTTTTTACGATAGGCACTTGCAGAATGTTTCTACATTTTTTACAACTAGTTTATATGTAGCATTTTCATTAGTAATAATGAACATAGTACATCCTAAAGAAATTGTGTAACTATTTAAAAGCAGTCAAAAGTTTTTAATCTAAATAATTACATATTACAACACCGTTTAAAATCCAACCCTCACAACTCTAGAAAAATATTTCATAGTTTTAATAAAATATGAATCTAAATACGAAACAATTTAACGTCGGAAATACTTCTAAAACTGATGCAAGCATCCATGCAACTTCGCAAAAAGAATTCCCCAGCTAGAATATTACAGAAAATGTATTGTTATGCCTGAATATGAGGATTCGGGTCCTTCATAACGAGTGGACTAAATCCCGTTGCAAACTATTCACAAAAGTTGGTAAACCATATGAAAACCTTCTGAAACGATACACACGAAAACCACTATATGTAGGCCCTCACATCGGTTAATAAATAACCTGCATTTTCTCGTGAAATGCATAGCAAACGTAACTAAAACATCCGCAATTTATCCTTCTGACTTCTGAGTATTATTCTGTAGATTTTAAAAATACATAAGTTTTTTTCATGTAGGTATATTAAGACATCACAAAAAATTCCCAAATTGATTATCATGAATGTAGCGTTGCATGGATGCATTACCGTATTAAAAATAAAGTCAGCTATAAAAATACGTGAGTCAGGAAAAAATAAAGGTGCTCTGTGCAGATCTGCTTGAGGTCTTAAGAGCAATAAATGTGTATAATGATTTAATATCTAAGCAAATCGGAAGCTATTGAAAGCTATGTTTCAATTCTGAACGTGGGTTTGTTACTTCAAGTTCTTTCAAGCAAATTTTCTTACCTCAAGTCTCGTTCATTGTGCGCACTGACGCGAATAAAATTTATACTTTCTATTAGATGAGGTTAAATTTGAAAGAGAATATTACATTTCATTCTCCCTATGCACGGGTAAAACTAGTGACCTGAAATATAATGAAATAATAAAAATAATTTCGATTTTGTTTTGTTCTCTGTATTTCTAGCTTTATAACAATAAAGTTAACTGTTTTGTATAAATTCAGTTCTCGGTGTGTTAAATTACGACAAACTCTCCACTCTTATTAAAGAATAAAATTTACAAGCCACAAACCAAGCATGAATTATAACTACTGAACTTTAACTATCCATTGTTATTGACTTATCAAATTTTAATAAACCACAAACCAAAGCATCCATGAACTATAACTACTAAACATTAACTCTCCTTTATTATTAATGTAACAAATTTCAACAAACCGTAAACCAAACATTGCACTCTGTAATTATAACTACTAAACATTAACTCTCCTCTGGTATTAATGTATCAAATTTCAACAAGCTATAAACCAAACATTGCACCCATGAATTATAACTACTAAACGTTAACTCTCCTCTGGTATTAATGTAACAAATTTCAACAAGCCATAAACCAAACATTGCACCCATGAATTATAACTACTAAACGTTAACTCTCCTCTGGTATTAATGTAACAAATTTCAACAAGCCATAAACCAAACATTGCACCCATGAATTATAACTACTAAACATTAACTCTCCTCTGGTATTAATGTATCAAATTTCAACAAGCCATAAACCAAACATTGCACCCATTAATTATAACAACTAAACGTTAACTCTCCTCTGGTATTAATGTATCAAATTTCAACAAGCCATAAACCAAACATTGCACCCATGAATTATAACTACTAAACATTAACTCTCCTCTGGTATTAATGTATCAAATTTCAACAAGCCATAACCAAACATTGCACCCATGAATTATAACTACTAAACATCAACTCTTCTCTGGTATTAATGTATCAAATTTCAACAAGCCATAAACCAAACATTGCTATAATAACTAACATAATAAACCAAAACATAACATACCAAACATACCAAACATTGCAATAATAACTAACATACTAAACGTTAACTCGCCATTTATATATCAAATTTCAATAAACCACAAACCAAAATTTGCACCCACGAAGTATTGACTCCTAAACGTTAACTCTCCGTTGTTAATAATGTAACAATATATAATAAGAACAAAACAAACTTTGCACCCACGAGGAGAAATAATTACTAAACAGCAGAGCGATAGATTCACTAAATATACTTACAATATACTTAAATAGTAATACAGTAGACGTTCTCTTAACCGGCGCCGCTTTAACCGTCCCGCCGCTTTAACCGGCCTCTTCATGACCATCATTTGATGAAATACCAAATTTGTCAAATCATGGAGGAAAGCATGGTCTGACATTGACAAAGTTGTTGAATCAAGTTTGGAGGACACTTCCTTGGAAAACGATGAACAAACAAACACAGAACCTGAACCGGATGACAATGCAACTTTGCTAAAGACTTACAACAACTTCCCGAAATGAGTGATTTTCAACTTGAAAATGAAATGTTGAATGATGACGAGATATTTCAGACTGTTATCAACGAAGCACTACTGGAAGAAGAAGTCGATTGTGAGGAGTACGAAGACAACACCGTTAGCCACGACAAAGGAAAAGAGACTCGATGTACATTCAGTAGCAGACGGATTCTACTGCAGTAGATGTAATGTTCATAAAAAAATGGCCTGTCAGAAAATAACAGATTTTTTTAATCCATTGTAGGCCTACTTTTTTTTTAAATTTGGAGTGATGTGTGGTTTTTATCCCTTACATGTTTTTTACAGTTTGTGAAATGTTCATTTTTAATTTGTGAGTTTCTAATACAGAATAAAAGTTCTGTTTTCTTAGTGTTTTGAAAAAATTGTGTTTTTTTTTTCTTCCTTGCGAATGTGTTTTTTTAAATGTGTTTTTCACTACCTTCTCTTTAACCGGTATTTGGTTATCCGGTCCCTGGGTCGGTCCCATCAAAGCCGGTTAAGAGAGCGTCTACTGCAGTAATAGCCAGGTACTTTCCATCCTTCGTTCACCCCATCTCCTTCCCTTCCTCGATCTTTTTAGCCTCACAACATCCTAATTTAAGCTCTTATGCGGTACAAAAACCAAAATTTTAATACTAAAATTTCTAACACCATTAACTAGAAACATATATGGATATCAACCAAGCGATTAATAGTATGATTGCATCGTGAACCCATAAAATTTTCAAATTCAAACTCGAAGAGGTCAAGAAGTCGTGAAAGGGTGAAACTTTCCAAAGACATCGGATTTGGAAATTTCCTCCACGCCATCTCGGTCATATCCGGAATAAATATAAATTGGATTTCTGATGAGTTTGGACGAGTTCCTGACTGCAAGTTATGCTAATTTTAGAGATGAGCGACGGCTATGGGCTACTACAGTTTAAAATTGAATATCGTAGGTATTGAAAAACTTTACCTTTCCATAGTACCCCTTTACTATCTTTGTATGTAGATGGTTCATAAATCATCAACTCTCAACTAAAAATAAAAATCTTTACATATAGCAAACACTTTGTGGGAATACATAATTATAAAAATAAAATAACTTTGTTTTAATTCCACTTTATTATTTTTTCATCCAACCGGTTTCGATTCAACCTGAACCTTCCTCAGGGATGAATAAAAATATATTAAAAATAATACAGAAATACGTGGTATTTAATAGAAAATTAGAAGAGAGAGACAGAACATCAACTTAGGTGGGGGGCAAGGAAGGAAGTGCTTCAGAGGGAGGGGTGAAGGTGGGCGGAGGTAATGGAAATATTTTAAAAAGGGGGTGTTAGACAAATCTAGTTGTTTATTAAGTAGATTGGTTTTATTGATTTTTAATGACTTTTTTATTTCAAGGGCTTCAAGATTATTAAGGCGTAGACTTATCCCATTTCTATGTAATACATCTATCCCGGAAGATTTATTAAATGAGTGATTATTATCGATAAGGTGGGTGGCGAATTCTGAAAATCCGACACTGTTTAGACATCTCAAGTGTTCGACCACCCTTATTTGAATGCCGTTTTACCTATGTTAAAGGCTGGACAATCGTTACATTTAAGTTTATAGATGCCAGAATGGCTTAAGTTATTTTCTTTATCTTTAAAATTTATTAAAAGTTTTCCTATGTTATTATTAGTATAAAACGCCGCTTTAATTTCTGTAGGGAATTTCGAAACACTTGAAGATGAAAAATTAAACAATTAAAATATTAATTTTTAAAAATTAAATTTAAATAACTACAAACTCTTCTTTTGCCACTAATCTTCTAATAAATGTACTCGTATGAAATCAATTAATAGTAAAGGATAAAATGTCAGCTTCAAAATCTTGCAACTTGCAATGTTTTTAATATTGTGTCCTCTACGTACAGCATCATATTATCTTCAAGCTTATGCTTCATAGTAAATTGTTGTTTACCTGAAGTGACCCGCCATGTTTTTGCATCTGTACATAATTAGATAGAGCAGAGGATGCAATATTTCTACAGATCTCTTGGGGTGATTTGTCGCAAAAACTACGCTGTACAATTTTTCCAATTATTATTATTAGCGTAGCTTTATTTTTCATTTATATTCTCTGAATATGTAGGCACGATATAATATATATTAATTGATTTTGATAAATATTAAGATGTTACTTAAAAGGAATATTTAGGAAATTTAAAGTATGAAAAATATTTTCTTCAATAGGTGTGTAGTTATTTTGTGACGTTATAATGAATACATTAATAAAAATTTCTGTATTCACACCGCTGTTTTTAACATATAAATATGGACATATTTCGAAATCAAAGTTTTCCTCGTCAGGATACAAAATATACGATGCATGCTGGTTAGGTGTACTGTGTAATAAAAAAAGGGTTGAGAGGGTAATTCTTTCTTGAAAAGATTTTAAGTCACGTCGTGGCGTCATCTATATATATTAAAATCAATGTTAGTTTGTTTGTTCCTCAATGTTCTCTAAAATTACTGGACCAGTTTTGCTGAAAATAGAACAGTTTGTTTTTATTAGTTCGAATGTTTAGAAAGTAGTTTGAATTAAATCCAATATATAAAACTGTTGCTATAACATTGTAAAATTAATATGAAAAACATTGAATCCGCCATGTTATATTTAGGTTAGCCCATAGATATAACACTCTGGTTAGCCACAGATTGCATATTCAAAAGAAGAAGGTTTTTTTTTAGGTAGAATATTTTCAAAATGGAAAACGCGAGTAGGTACCTACTTAAGAACTTTATGATTTCGATATATTTCGAAAAAATAAACGTTTGGAATGAAATAAAATATTCAAATGAATGTTTCTATATTTATTTCTAATTTTGAAACTGTCAATTCATGGTGGAATTCCATATTAAAATGAATTTTCTTGATTAAAAAACCTTTGTAACTTTTTTCCACTTATTTATATAAATATAAATAAGTGGAAAAAATATAAATAAGTATATAAATATAAATATAAAAAAATATTATATATCAATAAGTGGAAAAAAGTTCCAAAGGTTTTTTAATCAAAAAAATTCATTTGAATGTTTCTTTATTTGGAGATAGTTACTTTCGCTGTCAAATCAATTATGGCGCCCTAATGATAAGTGAAAAATCACGAGCAAGGCCGGGTACACATCAGCTAGTTATTAATAAATTAATAAGAATAACTTTCTTTACACCACTTTTTATATATAAATATATACATGTTTTGAATCAGGATAAATAATATACTAAAAATAATGACAAATATCGAGATTATTTTTATACTTAATTATAACAAATATTTTCGTCTTTGCTCGGTAAACAGAGCTGTAACTTCTAAGGTTTGCGACATATGGATTAAATCGAAATTCAAGCCTTAAATTCAGATTAAATTTAAAAAATCAGTTGGTGGAATGATTTGGCAAAGAAAAACGGGTTCATCCCTCAGATTTAAAGGTGTTTCTACAATGACTCTAGCAATTTTTTTTTTTAAATGAAATAATTGTAAATTGTTAACCATCAGCCCTCCCTTGTCCTGATATATACGGAATGAATGTTATATTTTGTAGGTTGATTACTTCTTCAGGAAAACAGCTATTAACAATATTGTATTATTACAAAATAATGACCTATTCATTTCAAAATAATGTAAGAATTATTACGGACCTCTGAAATAAGGGCATATATTTTTTGCAGAGTTAAATATTCCCATCCGATTCATAACATTCAGGTTTGCATCATTTTAATATACCTTCGTAAAACAATTTTCAATAATTATTTAAGTTTTATATGTGTGATGTGTACCTGTATTTTAGTAACTAAAATATTTCTCAACGTCTGGTTAATAACTTCTTTTTCATGCAATTTTGTTCATGATTATTGTACGTACAGGTAAATACAGATGGCGGTAGATTTGTAATTACATAAATAGCAAGCGAAGCCCTCTGTACAAACGGTAAAGAACCCTCATGAATAATTGTATAAAGAATAATTACGTAAAGCGGTAACATATCCACCAGTAGACAGGAACGTTCTGACGATGTTGATTAAGTCCTATCTTAATTCTCCGTCCTTCATTTCCCAAGGGAACTGTAATGTTAAAGCTTTCATCAATCTTGTGGATGGTGGATTTAACGAATTAATTATTTTCGGATTTACCTACGAGAAAAGGTTTGATTCGATAAGAGCGTGTAACCTAATGTTCTGGCGATTAATTAAGGAATATACACATTAGATTAGAATTGCATCGTATTTTAAAGTGTGTAATTAGTATAATTTAATTATTTTCGTTTGTTCCTTTTTTATCAGGTAATTTGACGTACAAATATTGTTTAATGAAATGTGATTCAATTAAGAGGAATGGCTGAGAGGCCTGTTTCAGGCCAAAATAGTCACCTAAACCTAATGACCTTTTTTTCATCAAAAAGTGTAGTAAATATCTAGTACGGTTTAGCAATAATTTATTTATTTTTTTGTTTTACATTATGAAATATAGGCTTTTATCTTTTATCAATTAATTAACGGTGATGTAAAAAAAGTTTTACCGCGTTTACTTTTAAAATATAGTAAAAAAAAGTTAAAATATTAAAAAAAGCGTTACGGTGTAGTTTAAATTAAATTAAAAACGACCAATTTACATAATTAAAAATATCGACCGAAAAAGTTTTTTTTTTAATGTTCTGTTTTTATATTTTTATTTACGTAATCATATTTACATAGCAAATATGATGTATTTTTTTAACCCGCAAATAATTCTTGAAAGTTGTCTCTAAAATTATGAAAACTGTCTTTTTTTCATGGCCTATACTTCATAATTTAAAACAAAAATAAATAAAATACCTCTCATACATGCTAGATATTTACTAAACCTTTCATTAAAAAAATATATCATTCATGTTGGATGGGTATTTTGGCCTCAAATTCAAAATTAAGTTATGTATGAAACGGGCAGCGCAGCCATTATCCTTAAAGGTTTCAATCCTCAATAATCTAATTTGAATCTATTCTCCCTTTGCACACATATATTTGTCTATCATGTTCTTATTTCTAAATTATGTTCGATAAAATGCCTTATAATGTAATCTTGATGATTGAATTTTGTCACCTAAGACGTTCATTATACAGTTGTCATGTAATATAAATTCGAAATTAGACGTCCGAAATCAAAAGAAAAAAGTTGTGTTCAAGTAGCCGAGATGCATTTTTGGTAGAAGTTTTTTTGGCGATTTGTGGCTTTTATATAGGCTAGTCTATAAGTGACAAAGGACGCTTTGAATTAGAAATGAAAAGAAGAATTTGCATGTCAAAAGACGCATTTCAAAAGACGCACTCCATATCTTTTTCATTTAGAACAATGAAAAAGATATGGAGTGACAGAGACACAATGAAGACCATCAAGATCAGACTAGAACGGGCGCTGATTATTTTTCCCCATATTTCCATACGGCGTGTGGAATCATGGATACTTAGAACCAGCGAAAGGAAGCAGATAGACGCCCTCAAATTGTGATTCTGAAGAAAAATTCTCAGGATTCCATCTACAGCCAGGCCCACTAATTCTACCATTCTGGGAGAGCTCGACATCCACAATAATCTATCAACTGTCTGCCTACAGCGTATTCTCAGATACTTTGAACATATTGCTCTCAAGCTGAGAACTCCAACCTGGAGAAACTCGTAGCCACTGGTAAAGTTGAAGGCAGAAGAAGCAGAGATTACCGATGCGTTGGAGTAACCAAATTTTACAGGTGTCCGAAATGTCTGTGTCCTTGGCTCTCCACGCAGCACAGGGCCTCGAGGAGTGGAGGCGTAGAGGAGCTTTGTCCACCATGGAAATTACGGCGTGGGTCATAATCCTCAGGAACAAGGAATTAACTCAAGAAGCAGATTGCTTTAATCTTCGATTAAATTATATATTTAACATACTTTTACGTAATTTTTGTGGCCAGTATAGAAGGGCTGTTAAATTTACACTTCAAGTAGTACGAGGACACTAGTCCGTGTCCACATTTTACATGAATAATAAGTCCATTTTTTTGTTTTTTTATTCATCTAATAATCATAATTTTATAAAAGGTTTATGGTACTGTTGAGAGCAGGCAAAGTTTACAGTTTACAATTTACATTTTATAAAGTTTACAGAGTTTTCAAAGTTTACAAAGATTACAAAGTTGACAAAGTTTACAAAGTTTACAAAGTTTAAAAAGTTTACAAAGTTTACAAAGTTTACAATGTTTACAAAGTTTACAAAGTTTACAAAGTTTACAAAGTTTACGAAGTTTACGAAGTTTACGAAGTTTACGAAGTTTACAAAATTACGAAGTTTACAAAGCTCACACAGTTTACAATGTTTACAAAGTTTTCAAAATTTACAAAGTTCATAAAGTTTACTATTTACAGTTTAATGTTATGGTAAAAATATTAATAAAACTACTATACGATACAAAAAGGAGTTAACGAGAGAAATTAGAAAGATTGTTTAGAGTATTGGGAATAAAGGATTTTTACATTCGACGATCCGTTATAATGCAACCTTCGTGGTAGCGTATAGCTTATTTTCCTTATCGGTTGACCTACCATTGACTTAAATAAATCTATATTTTTGCATTATCAAAGAAAATTCTGTAATATATTTTGCATTCTTTCTATTTTATTCCACGAATTGAAACTGTTTTGACCAAACACAATTACAAGCAATTCAGTATTTTATTACCAGTTTTATTATATGATCTTGCATTATGACATAGACCATAGGTTACTTTACTCTGACTGCTACTATTATCTAACATTCTGAAGCACTGTCGACGATAAATTTAGTATTAGTGCTAATCTACGTATATTCACTTCTTCAGTAAACGTAAAATACTATGTGGTGTCATTTTTAATAAGATGAATTAAAAATGTTTTGGATCAACCACTCTTTAATATACAAATATATTATTACTAGAAAATAATTACAAATATATATAGATAGACAATAAACATAAAACCATGTTAAACATGTGAAAATAATAATGTAAGAATAAACCAATTACAAACATAAATAACAATTAACAATAGGTAATTAAAGTAAGTAATTAATTAAAGATGTGAAAATAAATCAAATAATAAAATATATAGTTTAATACAAAATGATAAATTTATATAAGAAATTCTTGTGATTATTTCTTAGCTTAATTTGTATCCTGATGAGGGAAGCTTCACTTGTAGATATTTATGTATTAAATAATGGTTTACAAAACAATTCTTCATTCTATTCGTATTCATTTCTATAAACGAACACTGAAACAAAATGCAAAAATCGTTACTCCTCTGCGTTTACGAATAAAATTGCAAAATTTCCTTCCTTCTAATAATAAAAGCCAACATTTTCATTAAGTATTACGAGTGTCGACTTGACTTCGCTAGAACAGAAAAAAATAACATTGTTAACACGAGTGAAGAAATGTCAATTTGGAAATGATTTTAAAGGAAGCTTAAACAATTGAAAATGTTTCTTTTTCCGTACGTTACTTCAAAAGGTCTAAAACGCTTCATAACTATTTGTTTTAATATCAGATCTTTCTATGTGGACATAATCATTGTCGGGGTGTAATACTCTCCGAAAGAAAATCTTTACATGTAATTTAGTAAGTAGGTTTGCATCATGTTACCATAGTCAAACGCACCATAGACAGACTACTTTGCTAGTGTTATCTATCTATGTGGATTGCTTAAAAAATCTCATAATAATCTTGATTTTTTTTTATATGATTAC
Organism: Halesus radiatus; assembly: GCA_022606495.2. Lineage (NCBI taxonomy): Eukaryota > Metazoa > Arthropoda > Insecta > Trichoptera > Limnephilidae > Halesus > Halesus radiatus. The sequence continues at coordinate 8,463 of JAHDVE020007291.1, read as the reverse complement.
CGCACAAGAGTCCCAACTGCTCCCAACCGTCTGGAGTAAGGGAGACTATGGCATTCCCAATTGGGGAATGTTGTGAAGCTGAAGGTATTGGGGAGGGGAAGAATAAGGGGAAGAGGAAGGTAGAGAAATATCTAGCTATTGAGATCTGGTCACCAAACACGGCTAAAAGTCATTTCAAGCAACGTTTCAATTCTGAATGGTGGTCTTTCACCAGGGCGATACTGGGAGTATCTTCCAACTCTGGAACGTGCGCAAATATACTACATATTATTTTAAAATTATTTAATTGTGAAACAACACAAATTAATTAAATAAAATTTACTTGCGCACGCCGGGATTTGAAAATGCGACCTTCGGATTCATAGTCGAGAGCCTTACCCCTCGACCATGGAGACCGTCAAAAAAAGAATGGTGTAATGAGACAAATTTCAAAGTGTAATAAATATAAATCAGTACAGAAAATATTCAGGGAATTAGGTATAATGAGTGTTAAACAAAGAATTTTCGATAAAGTTTTAATTTTTATTTTTGAAGTTCTTAATAATTGACTACCACCTTACTTTAGAGTCAAACTGCATTGCAATAAAGACTAACACACACACCATGCAAGACATGGAGAACATATTAGACAAAAAAACTCATAAGAAACACAAAAGTTTTTTTTATCGAAGGAAGCAATCACTTTGTGGCTTGACATTATAATTTAAATAAAAAATGTTTTTTAAGCCACTTTATTTTTATACGTGTTTATGCATTCGACCGGTTTCGGTTGGACTCAACCTTCTTCAGGAATGTACACATATAAACTATAACTATGTACACATATAAACAAAAGTTTTTGCTATATATAGCTTAGATCCCAGTTAATTAAAAAATGTACCAATATTATGCATATTAAGACTAAGAAAAATTAAGTATGTTATAAGTAATAGACGTAAGCAATATGTAAATTAAAATACAAAAATATTTAAATTAAATGAAGTGGGATTATTTTAAGAATAATAAATAAATAAACAAACAAAATAAAATATGGATAAGAGAACTGGAAAGTTTAGAGGTTGACTTTTCAACGTGTATGTCTTTAGCTGGATGCCATGATGCTCATGAAGAAAGGTATTTACATAAAAATCACACATTTGGTATGTTAGTTATATATTCATTATTATTACTTATTGCTATTTACTTATGATTCCTTACTTATTTTATTTTTTTAACCTACCTATTATTATTTACTTATTACTTGTTAATATTTGCTTATTACTATTTACATACTTTTATTTACTTATTATTATTTACCTATTTTTATTATTATGCACTTATCACTATTTAAGTATTTACTTATTATTGTATGATTATTACTATTTACTGATTATTATTTATTTATTGTTATTTCATTTTGATTATTTATTTATTATTACTTTTTTATTTATTAATATTTACTTGTTTTTATTCTTGTATTATTATTTACTTATTATTATTTACCTTTTATTATTTACTCACTACTTCTTGTTAACAAAAATATGGTCACCCTATAATTGTGTCTAATTGGAGCACAGATACCCTATGATAGTTATTTGGGTTACAATGAAATTATCATTGTTGTAGTCTATAAATGTACGGCTCAACTTAAAGATTTACTGTAGATTTTATAGTTTGAATAACTTTTTAAGTGTTTGTTTAACTAAATGGTCATATTTAAAAAAAAAAATTCATTTCACTAAAATTGTAAAGAGGCAATTGTAATCTCAATACAGGACTGTCCTAGTGATATGAGTGGCTGATGTTTTTGTTTTTGTGTTTTAAATTTAAGAATAAATATCCACGACCATTATTAACATCGACTCTCCATACTGTGAAATGAAAGGCAAAAGTAAGGCTTTGGCTAAGCAATTATTTGATAAGGACGCGTCAGGCGTGGTGATGTGAGACACGAGACTGTCTAGGCAATAGGGTAGGTGTTTCGAAAACTTATTTGCCCCGGAGAAGCACTTTATACAACATAAATTATATCATATACCTGAGGTTGTCTAGGAGAGGGGTGGCAAACCTGCGTATTTAAATGTATCAAAGATGTAATATGAACACGGAGTTAATAATACATAAAGCTGCCCTAATACACAGGGGGTGAGAAACCATAATAAGAGAGCCAAGGGATGAGCCAGGGGTACCGAAAATTTGATTAAAACAGCAACTAAGCAAAAAGTTTGGGTTGTTTACAAAAATCGAATATTTTGGTAGAGTATTTAGTTTGGCTATTTTTATAATTCTGCGAAATTATCTTACCGCATTCAAAATCACCCGAAACATACGTGAATGGCAGTGCACCAAAGCTGTTACCAAAACGGGTTTCACATGACATTTGCCTCCAGCCGTTGAAATGGTACTTATGACAAGTCTATTAATTCAGCCGTCATTGAATATATAAAATTATTTTTAATAACTTATTAAAGCTTATAAATCTAATTTCAATATTTAATCACTGAAGGAGATAATATTAACAAATCTCAATTAAATATGAAACGGAAAAATACATAAGGTAACGGTGAGGCAGAGGATCTGGGCTCGTTTCCATTATATTTTAACATTAACATTATATTTTCTGTGTCTTTTTTCTATTTCATATTTTATTGAGATTTGTCAATATTACCTTCTTCAATGATTAAACATATGTAATTCTTCTTCTTACGTATGATGGGGGGTCACCATCAAGGTCTGCAAAACAGTATAGGGCTCAATAAACCTAAAAATACGTAGCAATGCTAAGATACTGCAAAATACTCGTATAATAAAGATTAGCCGAAATAATATTCGGGTAAATTTACAAGTAATTGAGGTTTTTGTTATTGTTTGAATATTTTCAGATTTAGGTATTGCACCGGAGTGTAAGCTGCCCAGAGCAAGTGTTACCATAACATCCCCAAATAGCGTATGTTATGAGATCAAAGGGATTGGGAGGAGAAAGTAAATATGGTAAATGAGGGTTAGAAAGTACATATTTATATAGATCTATTCACTAATGAAGCCATTAAGACGGAGAGGGTCGACGGAGAGGAATTATATATTAAGTCTAAATAATGATGATAATATTTCACAATACGAAAAACATAATGTTTTTAATAATTATTTAATTAATTCATATTTATTATAAATTTTTAATATTTCCATAGGCTCATTTATCAAAATCAAATCAGAAATACGATTTTTTTTCTAGCCGTCCGCGTCCCACGTATGTTTTACAAATTTTAAAATTATTTTAAAGTTTTAAGCGAATAGAATTGCAATCCTTTCCGATACTTTTTTTGATAAACGTAACCAAAGTTTTTTAATCCACATTTCAAAAAAATAGTTTTTTCATGAAAAAATGACACAACACCCTATTCTTTTTTTTAATTTCTTCTCGGCATTTTTGTAATTTTATTTAAGTATTAAAGTATTTTTGTAGATATTTAACATTTTAAAATGTTTTGTTAAACATATTATAGAAGATGGTCAGAAAATATCATATTTCTGATTTGATTTGGATATTTAAAATTTTTCATTTATTTATCTATTCTATCTTAAGCTTATAAAAGAGTGATGGTACTGTGCCTATCTCACTGGGAGAAGTTTACAAAGTTTACAATGTTTACAAAGTTTACAAAGTTTACAAAGTTTACAAAATTTACAAAGTTTACAAAGTTTACAAAGTTTACAAAGTTTACAAAGTTTACAAAGTTTACAAAGTTTACAAAGTTTAAAAAGTTTACAAAGTTTACAAAGTTTACAAAGTTTACAAAGTTTACAAAGTTTACAAAGTTTACAAAGTTTACAAAGTTTACAAAGTTTACAAAGTTTACAAAGTTTACAATGGTTACAAAGTTTACAAAGTTCACAAAGTTTTCAATTGATTAATGCTAAGCCTTATGTAAATTTTAGAAATAAGTAGTAAATATTTTTCCTTCAAAAACATTATGTTCGTCGTATTGCGTAATAATATTCATCATATCATTGTTTTGAATTAATAAAAAATCCCTTTCCGACGTCCCTCTCCCACTTAACACATTATTAATCCCAACGTATCGATACTGAATGATGTTGTTGATACTGTCTAATGCGAATATCAACATTTGCGGTTTAGATATAGTCCAACACAATCTACAAATACTGTAGTCAAATTTAACAATTTTTCATTAAAATTATTTCATCGCCTCGTATATTTTCTAAATTTTCATCGATTTAAAAGTAAACACCGGAAACTGAGGATCTTTGATTTTTACCCTGTCACTTCATCCATTCGTTCAAAATTCGAACATTACCGTACGACTCCTAAAATTGTTCGCGTATTATTAGTTCTCCACCCCTTGTCAAGGGAATAAGTGTATTGAGATGGAGGCGCCAGAATTCGGTCAAATGTCGAGTCAGTGTAGTGAATTGAACTGTGTCAAATAATATTGTGGTCAAATGCGTTGACTCAGCCGCTTTACCAAACACTGCTACATTGATAATTAATGTATTCATTGGATTAAATGACTTAAGATGATTTCAAATGATTAATTTATTATCATTATTATTATAAATTTATTTAAAATAAATTTAAACGTTTTTTTTAATTGTGAAATTCCAGTAGGTGTAATTCTCTCCAAAATTAATTTACAATTTTAATGTATGTAGTTATATTAAGAAAGTGAAATATTAAAAAAAAAATTATACAAAACATGCAGTTTAATCTACAATATACAAATTAAACTTTAGAAATTATGAAATTAAAAATTTCGTTTTACATATTTTGTCACTTCCTTCTTAAATTTCAACACATTTTACTTTTCTTACATACTGGCCGATATCTCTTGGAAGATCTTCATCGCTCTTTATAGCAATGAGTTTTGCGATTTTGTTTTCTTTCGAAGGGAAAGTCTTATTGTAAAGAAATGGGGTGACTGAGTAAAAAGTCCTATATAAAGTTGACCATTCATCATAAGATACAAGGAAGATAATGTCAAGTCAAAGCCTGAACAACATTTTGGTAGAGTCCATGATTTAAGTCATTCAAGTGAAAGAGATAGGTATTGGAAAATATCGATAATCTTTCTTTTCTTATTTAGACATACATAGTACATTTTATCACTTGGTTGGCTGCTATATTAAAATTTACATTGTTATATACCTATTACGTATGTCCAAACAATATCTTACTAATTTTGTCTGGGGTGAGAATGCTTCTTAACTAATGAACGTATCTGTGACAAATTTTTTTTTATATGTTTTTTTTATTAGAATACTTCACAAGAGTCACAACTGCTCCCAACCGTCTGGAGCCAGTGAGACTATGGCATCCCCAATTGGGGAATGGTGTGTGGTTAAGGTATCGGGGAGGGGAAGGAGAAGGAAGAGGAATGTGGATAAATACCTGGCTATTCAGATCTGCTCGCCAAACACGGCTAAAAGCCATTTCAAGCAACGTTTCAACTCTTAATGATGGTCTTTCACCAGGGTATCTAAGAGTATCTTTCACTCTGTAATAAAACTGTAATATCTGAGAGTATCTTTCACTCTGTAATAAAACTCCACTAATAATAATAAAAAAAAGGAAAGAAAGTGTCTGAAGAGATGGCGTGGAGAAGTATAGATAACAGATAATCAAAGTTCCTTTCCCTCTTTAAGGCCGAAAGGTCTATGCAAATAGACAACATCGCTTTGTGTTAAATCGATATAGATCAAAATTATATGATCGACTTACATATTGAATGAGATATTTATTGCACAATCGTTTTAAGTCAGACACGAATAAATAGATCAGAAGTATAGCCACTTAGTTATATTCGGTTTCTATCTTCAATTAAAATTATTTTTAACTTCTTTGAAGGGTTTAACTCGGGCCTCGACTTTTTTTCGTTGTCAAATTTAATTCACTTTAACTCTGCAAGTTTTTTTAGCTTATAGGCGGCATTGAGAAGTAAAATACCATTTATTTTTGGGCGCAATTCAAAATATAAAAGAATTAGATTATTCAGACAATATTAAAAAGCTCAACAAATTACTTTTTCTCCTGCGGAACGTTGTTCAAAGAAGAGCAAGTTACACAGGGATAATTAAATTTTAAAATGTTGAAGCCACCTGGTGGACCTAGTTAGATGAATAATCTGCCATAACTCGGGATGTAGGGCGACAAAAATTCTCAGAAAAAAAAAATATATTTTTTAAAAAACAAAATAATTTTTTTTAACAATTTTTTTTTATATATCTTAAAATACAGCAATATGGTGCAATATGTATTCACGCTACGTACAGTTTGACGAGTATAAAATCAACACTCAGAAATTCCACTATTTACCAAAAATGAGATATAACTATTGAATATTAAATACGGCAAAACTTTCTCATTTCGCTCTGTAATGAGTTTTCAATTATATTTATTATTTCAACGGTCGTAACTGGGGGACAACAATCAAGATAACCTATCCTGCAGGGACAACACTCTCCAATTGAGCTATTGAGGCCTAATTATTTTCCGTCATTTTTATCGATCTACAATTTAATTGTCTCAGTAGCTCAATTGGAGAGTGTTGTCCCGGTAAGACAGATTATCTGGGTTCGGGTCCGAGTTGCGATTGTTGCCTTTTTATTTGTGTCTTTTTCTATTTCATATTTCCTTGAGATTTCTTAATATCATATTCTTCAATGATTAAATATTACAATGAGGTTCGTAAGTTTTAATAAGATATTCCAATAAATTGAATAGATTATTTTGTACAGATCTATCAAAATTCAGAAATTTTACCATTTAAAAACTAAACAACTAAGAATATTATCTCTGTACATTAATTTAACCTAATATTTCTCGACATAAGTCCTAAAAAAGTTTTCGAAAAAATCCACTCCAATAAAGTTGGATATTGTCATAATGCCACTCTGATATAATGGACCTCAAAGTTTACTTTAGTTTAGGTTATACAAATATGGATCAAGTTTTTATATGTGTATTAAAATTTCAAATAAATTAACTTTAGGAATCTTATGTCCGGGAGGCCTGTTCTGATTATTTTTATGAAAAATTCCTTATCCTTTTCCTTAGGCTTAAAGACTTATTGCTTAACTGCGGAATTCCCGATACCTAAACAACCCGACAACCTAATCAGATTATTTAGACATTATTTAAAAAAAAACACTATCTTCAAATGACACAAGGTTTGGAACCAAAACTTTTTGAAGCGATTACATTATATTATAATTAATTTTAATCAATTTTATTCATTTTTAAATAGCAAAAATACGTCTTTTAACGAAGAATAATTACGTTTGTAAAAGGGTACCTACCTCGCTAGATAGTAATGACATTTTTTGTCACTACTTCTAAAAGTGACGTTTTCCGCCAAATGTCTATGCCGATCGCAGAAGCGGGTAATTCCACTTATTTCACGAACTCGGTTTCAATTCCGAGTTCAGCCAAACGGACTTGATTCCTCGAACTCGGTCCATCATTCCTTTCAGTTCGCCCGGGTCCGATTTTCCGCCGAATCTAGTGGAACAACGGTAGTCATCGTTCCCTCGTTTCTGTGATGTCATATAAAAAGGTATATATTGCATCTTTGAATGTGATCATATTTCGTTTCTTAATCCGAGAGCTCCGGGTGTTCATGATTCCGGAAGCAAAAATCGTTCATATTACACTATTGAATGGGGTCGCTTTTCGTTTCTCCATAACTCTAATCCATAATCTTGGACGTTACTTGAGTATGAGTTCGGAACGAGTGAAACTGTTTTTGCGATCTCGGAGTGAGTCCACCGCCTTCGGAATCGGATTCATTGCACTCGGTCCGGCCAAAACGACTCCTCCATGCCGCGCCTGCCGTTGCGCATTATTTTGAATTCCGTGCGGAAAATTTCAACATCTATGTAATGTAACTAATAATGTTTACTAACTAATAATTTTTACTAACCGAATAATGTGTACTAACTAATAATGTTTACTAACTAATAATGTGTAATAACTAATAACGCTGACTAACTAATAACATTTACTAACTAATAATGTTTACTAACTAATAATACTTACTAAAAAATAATAACGTAGTTACTTAATACTGACTTTTCTATCTTATTAAAACTATTATAAATATTGATATTTATTGATGAACGTTTAATGGCAGCTTACAGTTATCATCTGGAAGAACTAGAACCGCAGTTATGCAAAATATCTTTAAGCCCAAGGAAAAAGTTAAAGAATTTTCCTTGACAAGAATTAGAATAGCTCTCCAGGAGCTCTAAATAACTGTTTACTGTGACGGTTTTACAGAAATCAAATAAAAACAAACACGTATTTAAAAAAAAAAAAATTACACACATAATTACAAGCATATTGTAGTGTTTACAAGAAAATAAAAAGAAGTAGTCCTGCAAAGCTGTCACGTGACAGCTTTTCTACTGGTTCTATCAAATGAATTAAACTTATAAAAATAAAATAAAAAGTAGTAAAAACAAAAATTA
>JAHDVE020007290.1:0-102063 GCA_022606495.2 Halesus radiatus | reverse complement strand
CAATACTTGGCAGAATACATTTCATAAAAAAAATTATCTTATTTTCAGTTTTGTCTCAAAGTCGAATGGACAGACATCATAATGCCAGGGGTTCATAATTTCTTGGTTTTCTGCATTTTATAAAAGTTATTAGACTATTATTAACTATATTATCACGTCAACTTATATTGTACACGATACTTAAAAATCAATATAAGATGATATTATGAATCTATGGACCATACAGACATAATGTTGATCCCGTGGCATAACCTAATTCAAAGCACTCGAGAAAAATAAGTTTAAGCAATGGTGTCAATATCTATCGGTGTCCAAGAAAACAGAATTGAGAATGACAAAGATTCTCTATTGACGGAAACAATGGCTTCTCAGAGAATAAATTATTATCTGATCGGCATTCGCGAGCGACATTGTATCCTTAACTTGATGCTGGATCCTGCCTGCTATCTCAGAATCCGTCATCAATGGCATGACTAAACAGATAATCATTGAATGTCTCTCGCTTTACGCAGAGGCTGTAATGGACCATGACAGGGGATCTCACAACCTTACACAGCTTCTCAAATCTCGTTTATTACTCGCAAGGTAATGGAGAATGCTATTAAGAGAAGTTACGGTTTAACAAGTCGAATTAAATTTGATTTTCTCCGGGGTTTGTGTAATTAGAAGGTGTTACTTGAATTACAACGTATTTGAACAGTAAAAAATGAGGGATAGAAAAAAAAATACATGAAATAAAATAAAAATTATCGTGATTCTAGTTAGAGTAATGCAACTAGGATTTTAGATCTAGTACGCTTAATCTCCATAAACCCATCATGCACATCTTTGGCCCCTCAAGTAGCCGCATTTTTCTTCATGCACAATGAATTAGTCGGTTATCACTAGTACACGTACTAGCATCTAAAACGTGCAGTTCATAGTATATATTGTCTATAAAAGCCACAAGTCGCTATGCTTCACTTTGCACACTCAACGTCAAAAAATATCAGAAAAATGGACATGATACTTCCGTATAAGTTACAGAGGCAATTAACTTTTGTATTTCGGGGGAAAGAAAAATAAATAAGCAGGTTTTTTTGGTGAAATTATTTTTTTTGATTTCTTCGTAAGACCTACTTAAAATAAATGAATGATGGGCGAGCTCATAGAACTTTACGCTTCTTAAAGGAATACATTATTGTGTTTTGTAAAATCTCAGAATCGTGGAAATTGAACTCAGAAACACAGAATACCTTTGCCAAATATCACACGAGGGAACGAATTCGCGCTGAAGATTTAACGTTCAGATTGTGCGAAAACAGGTTGTCCAATTAATAATAATGCCGATTAAATCGTATTATTAATTAAATTAGAAAAAAGAACGAAAGGAGGCACTTAACTTCAACAATTAAATATTATTTTGCGAGGCGTGAAGAAACGCCAGGTTTTAATCATCTCTCCATGTAATTAAATTGATGAGAAAAATGCAAACGAGGAAAAAAACAACAAACCAACGTAAAGTTGCGCATCTACTAGGCAATTCAATTATTTCAACTTGTACCTTTAATTTAATAAGATTCTTGAGAGGTTCGTCTATAGGTATACGTATTTAAAATATTTTTGAAAAAAGCAGTCAGTTTTCAATTGCCAGTACTTTAAATTAAATAATTTTTTTTTTAAATATGTTAATAGTGTACAGGAGTTCCAACTGCCGGATACAGTGAGATTATTTACGTCCATTTGGAATATATTATGAGACTGAAGGTATGGGTATGGGAAGGTAGTAGAGGAGAGGGAGGTTAGGAAGTACCCGACTATCCAGATCTAGTTAATAAACACGGTTAATGCCAATGTATCTCAACTCTGGCTACAAAACGTCTGGAGTTATAATTACATCAGAATCAAACTGCGTAAAATTATTTTTATAAAATAATATTTTTGTACAAAAATACTGATTTTGGAGAAGAATAATTATGTATTAGACATAATTGACCGATACGTAAATTGAATAGTTTGCATAGTTCCAAAAAGCTGTAAAAATAGAATTACCAGACCAAAGAAAGGATCATCAAGGGGGAAGACTTATTAGGATTTGATGTGAAAAAAAGTACAGTATATTATTTCTTATTGATTTAAAAGATCAGTATTAAATAGTTTGGGAATAAACCTGCTGTGGTCATCGCACAATGAGTTTCATAAATCCTGGCTGTAGAGAATTGAGATGATTTTATCGGAATGACGCAGCATCCCAATGATATTCCTTATGACTTACATCTCATATTGCGGGAAAAGCTAAACAAAGATTAGGACGAACGATTCAATACCTTCGTAGTTTATAGCGGCTGTTGGCAGAGCCGAATTGCCGCCCACGTCTCACCAATATAGCCCAAATCTAGGGCGGGATTTGAGACACCATTTTATTTATGAATTTAAAAAAAACGGTTTTTTATCAAAATATCGTAGGTACTAATTTCAAGCGTTTTCTTCTTTGCATTTTGACGTTCAGCTTTTGACAGGGGCTGACTTGGTTTTGCGGTTTTTTGACGGATATTACTAACTCAAAGCCCACATTTCGATCCCAATAAACATATAATCAACACAGTGATTGAAGAAACTTGAACGTGAAAAATAGCAGAAAAACGACTACCGAACCAAATTCTGGCGGCAATTGAGTATTTTTACAAACTACGGACATCGTTAAAAATGTGTGGAAGATATAAAGTTTGTAGATCAGAATATGGTATTATCGGATGGGGCAGTGCTGATGATAATAATTAAAATTTACTCATAAGAACGTGAAAATCCATTAAGAAGACTATACTTAAAGTACCTGTAAGAACTATCACATTATGATTCACTGGCTGGTAAGACGGCTGTCACCGACGTTGATCGGCATGACGACAACAACGCCACATTCATGAATAAATAAGAACATATCGTTTTGGCGGCAAATAAAAAATGGCACATTTTAAACCGTTATAGAAAATTTATTCATATTTTTTTTCTTAATTTTTGTAGACAATGAAAAAAAACAGTAAAAATACCGTATTCTAGATGAAAGACATGCTGGGGAAAGCAACTACAGAAGCTGTACAAGGAGATACTGGGAAGGCAATGGACGGAGAACGTCCGGAGGACGTTCCTGACCAGAATAGGTTAAGGGTAAGAAGATAAGAAGAGAGAGTAACTTAAAACAGGTTATCTAAGGACTTCATCGCCGCCAAACTAGGCACTTGTCAATATCATGGTAATCGTGACGATGTATGTTTGTGTAAATAGCGAGAGTTTTGCACCAGGGAGCTATAATATAAATATTTGTGAATATCAATGGACGCCGCCCCTGGCGTCGGCCGCAGTCTCAATATCAGGGGATCTAATAAATACAATTCCGAAAACCATTTGGCCGTTATGGGAAAATAAAATGGTTTGATTTGATATCCGGTCGGGTAATGTGTTTGTGATGGTGGGAAAATGTTTCCGTTTAGAGGCTCAAATCCTCGCCAGATCGCTCCGAGATAATGTTCTTGTACCTTCCCACCTTCATTGAGTAGCGGGTTCGATCCCTATACTATATTACGACATACGAGTACATTCTGCAAATATTCCGTTGTTTAAATGAAAATATTATGTGATGTTATTATTAATTATTGAACCGAAATTAATAATATTTAACACCATGAATTAGAAAAACACCAAGAAAGGGAAAAGATGACTCTCGGTTTTCTTCGTATGATTTGAACTAAGCTTTTTAATTTATATTAAGTTCTGAGGAAGTGTATTTAAAACATTTAAACGGTACTAATATTTACTAATCGTCTGATCGAATTTCATTGTCTTGTTGAACAATTGAACAGAGAATCTGGCGTTTTGTGTTATTTTGGAGAGAAAAAATGACATATCAAATATCCAGAGCTCATGATGGAGTTGATGAGCACAAAATAGTATTCTTGACAGAAAAATTCCTAGTTGTTCACGTAGGAATTTTTCTTACCGCCAGAATTTACTGTTCGAAATATTGCTTCCAATCATAGAATAAGGAAGAAAACAAGAAATGGATGTGTTTCGTGATACAAAAGTCTGTCCATTCAGCCCTTCAATTTATAATACAAAAAAAAAATCATCATTAAAAATGCCGGCAATATACAATGCAGGCAGTGTAAGAGAGACAGAGCGCTGTATTTTCATTGGCTTTCTTGGGGTTAGAACCAAAATGTACTAAGTCAAAGCACATCGGCTTCCATTTAAGTCTGCTTGGAAGACACTTCTAGCGTGTATTCTTTATTTTATGCTTCCAACGCATAATATCGGTATTACCAAGAAAAAGCGGCTGAGCGGAATTGTCATTATCTACATCTAAATATGGATTAAGCGTTGAACTGTCAGAAATCATTCGCGTATTTTTTTGCACATCGGTTGCAGCAACAGCGAAGATAAAGATAATTAATTTACAAAGGTGAAATAAAAACATTAAATAATAGAAAAATTAAATATACGTATTCCTTATAATGTTTTGGAATTGCGCAATACACATCCCATCGCGGGAAAACGAATTTACGTATTCCTGTTTTTGGTTCTCAAAAATGAAAACAACAACAATAATATTTTGTGTGTCTATTGGTATAGAATGAAGAATAAGTAAAACAAATCTAAGCCTTTCTCAATTCCGATGAAAAACTGAAGTAGGTAGCTGAAAATACGGCGAAAACAAATTACATTGACCAACAGGAAACAAAGATGATATTTCTTCCAAGTAGAAGAGGTATAGGACCACACAGCAGCGGGAGATTTAGATGGTTATATTTTATTTAATCTATGTTTGTTTACCTTCGCAATTCGGGCAATTGTCTGAAAATTAACACGATTAGTTCAACAAGTTCGACACACAAATAAATATTGGTTTCCGAATTATTATTTAATGATTAATTATCAGATTTATTTATTGTATCTTATCCAGCAAACAGAATCAAACATAATATAATTGATTTAAATATATTATAGGTGACTTGGAAATGAACTGAATGAGAGAAGATCGACATCCACATAAAATACTGGCGACAATTCCAAAAAGAAGACGTCCAGTGGGCCGCCCCAGATAAATTTGGGGAAAGCGATGCAGGGGCTGCGCGTGGCTGGTCCTGAAATGACACACTGAAGTAACACAGGAAGCGATGGGTTCCCGAACCGAATAGGACAAGGGGAAGAAGATCTAATACATAAATAACGTAAGTAAAATTACTTACAGCCTATGATCGTCTTCTGTTAAAATGAAATATTCTTGTTTTTGGTCTAAAATAATCCAGTCTGAGCGTGAGTTGATCGCCCCTCACGCCTGTTCTGTGTCTTATACTCGTATACCATAAGACAACAGTTCTGTGTCTTATACTCGTATACCATAAGACAACAGTTCTGTGTCTTATACTCGTATACCATAAGACAACAGTTCTGTGTCTTATACTCGTATACCATAAGACAACAGTTCTGTGTCTTATACTCGTATACCATAAGACAACAGTTCTGTGTCTTATACTCGTATACCATAAGACAACAGTTCTGTGTCTTATACTCGTATACCATAAGACAACAGTTCTGTGTCTTATACTCGTATACCATAAGACAACAGTTCTGTGTCTTATACTCGTATACCATAAGACAAGAAAATCTGTGTCTTTATACTGTATACCATAAGACAACAAGTTCTGTGGTCTTATACTCGTATACCATAAGACAACAGTTCTTGGTGTCTTATACTCTTATACTCATAAGACAACAGTTCCCAGTGTCTATACTGCATACCATAAAGACAATAGTTCTGTGTCTTTTATACTCGTATACCATAAGCATTCAACAGTTCTCAGGTCTTATACTTGCATACCATACAACAGTTCTGTGTCTTATACTCGTATACCATCAGACAACAGTTCTGTGTCTTATACTCGTATACCATAAGACAACAGTTCTGTGTCTTATACTCGTATACCATAAGACAACAGTTCTGTGTCTTATACTCGTATACCATAAGACAATAGACACAGAAGAAGAAATACAGGAAGTCTGATACATCGAACAGACTCTCTTGAACTTGAAACTCTCTCGTACGAATGCTGCTAAATTCGAGGACAGACGTCCAATATACTGGTCCCACATTCTTGGAATGATCTTCCATTTGGATTGAGATCAGAGAGCAATTTCATTTTAATCTAACAACATATGCATTTAAAAGGGGGTACAAACTAGCAGATGTAAAGCGCCCCTGAGGTGATGTCAGTCACTAAACGGCGCTCAGAATAATTACCCATTTATATTATGTATTTCCATAACTGTTGACCAACTAAAGACCAATTATTTTTCTGAAACAGTGTAAGTTTTTGAGTAGCTACCGATTAAAATAGAACTTACAAGGATAATTTATTAATTACCTAGATGTTTATTACAATTAAGTCGTAATTTATTGATGATTTCATTACGCGTGTTTTATCAGATTCTGACGGTTCTGTGAAACTCGGGCATTAGGAATGTACCAAATGAATTAAAGACAACTTACGACAAGCGGTTACTTCGTTCAATTTATTACTAGTCCAATAAAATAACACTCATCAAACGCGAATATTTTATCGGTCGTTCACTGTAATTTATGGGCCCCATTATGCTCCCAGGTACCCGGTAAATATTCCAATAAAACCTGCTCCTGAATAAGATCATAAAATTTATTTAATAATAAAATAAGATCTCCCGAACCACTGGCCTGGGAACCTCCAATATGAAACGGGACCAGAATGCTGGCAGTGGTTAGCTTGTATTATTGGCCTTCCGTACCAGTGATCAAATTCTTGTAAAAGTGTTGCGCAACATAAGATTTAATCGATGATTTAGGCTATAAATCGCCATAAAACCTGAAATATTTATACCCCTGCCACCTTAAAATATGATTATTTTTTTATCGATATCTTTATTCTAATTTATATTAAAACGAACATCTTAATCGAACAAATTAAATAAATATTATGATTTTTATTGAAATAACTTATTTAATATTAATCGTACACTTGTAGAAAAGTCAATAGATGTGGCATATAAAATTATTTAAAAAAACGGATAAGTATATCCGAGACGCTATATAGATTGCAAATTAATTCGGATAAAATCGTCCAGTCAATATTGAAAAATAATAGCCAAAATACATGGAAATTAATTTGAAAACGATAGTAACAATTCTTAAATTGAAGTATAATATCGATTAAAATGACGGAAATCAATTAGGTGACATTAGCTATTGATATTAACTAGGTCCCGAATAGACCGTTACCTTTTTATTTTTTGTGACTTTTCTGTTTCACATTTCGTTCGAGATTTGTTAATATTATCTTAAATGATTAAAAAATAAAAAAAATATTATGATGTTAATTATAAAGTACCTAGCGAAAACAAATGAGAACAAGGAAATACATAGATAGAAAGATATAATAAAGGGTAGGTGTGGGAGTCAAAAGCCTTGACTTTCTGTCAAAAGCTCTTCTTCAATACAAAATACGCGCAGATACATCGTTTTGTATAGAGTGGAAAAAACGGATAGATCTCCTCTCATGGAAGCTCCATGATCCAGCGAAGCTCTACTACTATCGACTACCATTTTGAAGGTATTATGGTATTCTAAAGAAGTGGCCTCCTTCCGGTCCATATCTCAAGTTCAGTCTTCATTTCATAGTCGTCTTAACCCTTTTCTCGAATCCTTCCTTTCATTATAAGTTGAAGGAAACAGTTTTGTTAATTTAGGAGAATACAGTATTAGACAGCTTTTCTTTATTGTGATGAATAGTTCTGATCCATGCTGTATAGGTAATAATAATAATTATTATTATTAGATTACTTCCACGGCGCCATTTTCAAGGGAAAATCACCTCAAGGTCTCTTTACAACTAATTTACTTAATCTGTAACTAATTCCTCACACCTAAGATTTATTACTAGTGGCATACAGGTTATATAATTTGTAACTAGTGACTTACGATTAAAGCTAGCAACTTACTGAGACTTATAACAAGTGACTTACGATTATTTATTTATTTTATTATTTAGTTATTTCATCCTGTTTTACAAAAGTTTGCAAAAAATGTGACCTTCCTGGGGTACCCCATTCTAAGGTCACATTGTACATGGTCTTGTGTATGAATTATAAATTAGGTCAAGTTTATGGAAGCTTGTTAAATACTTTATCTGTGTTTTTGTAATTATGTTAAAATATTACTAGAGGAAAATTATAATGCAATAAATTAATAAAAATTCTAAAATCTAGGAGTAAACTTATCGTGACCGTTAAACTCTGTTCGGTTGTAACATCATATCTATATTCTTCCTTCCCGTGTCATTAAAGCTAGCCAACTAACTGAGACTTATAACTAGTGACTTAGATCCATGACTTATATATAGTGACTTAGGACTAAGACTTAAAACGAATACATTTGTATGACCAAGTGGGTATTAATGGACAATACTGCTATACAAAAAAATGATTGGGCACTACGTTACACTAATAGCAACACAAAAGATTCAGGAAACTTTTTAAAAACGAACGGAAACGTTTTATTAATTGATAAACTAAAGTTTTTAAGACAAGATTTTTGTGCATAGCGCAAATGGTAACAATTATTTTTATAAACAATAATTATTAGCCTGAAACACTCATCCAAATTAAAAAACCTTCCGAGAAAAGATAAATGTCGCCGACAGGACTCGAACCTGCACCCTTCTGATTGCCGGTCAGATGCTCTACCGTTGAGCTACGTCGGCTTATCGCAACGTTTTACTTTAAGGTCGATTATAGAAAATAATTTCAATCATAATATCGATGTAGTTATGTGTCTATGCGGGGAATTTTATTAATATTAACGCATTTAAAAGAATTTTTTTTTTGTAATGAACGATCTCTTCTTCGTAGTGTTTTGTGTGTAGGCGGTATCATCATTATTTTTTACCCCACACAAATATACAATAATGGCGTTTTTCCTACACACGAGCGTACCCTGCCTGGTATGTAAAAGTTCAACATATTATATACATTCATGCTGTTTTTTCATAATAATGAGAGAAAACAAGTACTTAATTAAAATATTACAAATTTACGGTTGAATTTAATATGTGTGTTTACGTTGAAGGGTGCCGTGTTTCAATTAACGGGAATAAGTCGTTATAATTTATTTATAAATATTTCGAATACGCCCTTTTAATTCACGTATGGCTCCGGGTACGGTGTAGGCTTTGATGATATTATTTAAAATGGGGATGTTTTTAGTCAAATTAATTGTAATTAGGTTAAACAAAAAAACATGGATACATTTTTTTATTTACCGATAAAAGGATATAAGTATCTAGTTAAAATCTAAAAAGATATTATGAACTAACTAGAAATAATACACCATTTATCCTGGGTTGCAACACGGTTCATACGACTAAAGTGTTTTGTTATTTAACAAAAGGAACGTATTTTGCAAGTAAAATGGTTTCGTGTCTTATTTTTTGAGAGTTAAAGATATACATTTCAAAGTTTCATTACTTAACATAGATATTACGTTAAGATGCTAAAATAATGAACCGTTCACGAGTTTTTAGCGGTGCGTAGAATGAGGTTTTCTGTTTTAGTTAAAATATAAATATTGTTTTTATGAGGGAAGAGAAAACACGTAGTAAATAAAATATAGATTTCGTGTTTGAATTCTTCGAAAATGTCGCATAAATCCCATACATTCGAACATGAAAAAGCGCAAAATTTGTATGTGGTTATAATTGAAATTGCATCGCCTCGCCCAAAAAACCCTATTATTACCATCACAAACTGTATCCCTTTATTCAATTATTCCGGGACGACCGCCACTGCAATTATCATCCACCTCCACATTGACTATCATCAGTGTCATGACATGGCGTGATGACGCGTGTTCCTGTCAAATTACAAAAACCGCCAGAGCGCGAAGGGACGAGGTCCGAAAAGAATCCAAAAGTGCCAGTTTCCTGTTTTTTACCGCAGCCATGTAATTAGTGGACAATGAATAGAAAAAAAGAACTACGGCGATAAGAAAAAAGTTTCAATTAAACTTGTCAAGAACCGCCACTTTGGGTTCGTCACACATTTGTTTTTAATACGATATAAAGTATGCTGGGAAACAACAAGCGATAAAAGGAATTCACGGTTTTTGTGCAAGGATGCTTTTTGTACACGTTCTAACGACCCGAATAATTCTGCTTTGCGTATTGTCTTCGTGTTTTTTTTTTATTTTTCTTACTCTAATTTGTTTATAATGGCCGGTTACGTATTATTTTTGCTGGTTTGTTTTTACGACTGTCATTCGGATCATTGGTACCGTTCTGCGGTTCGTTTTCAAGGTGAAAAACGTATTTGTGCATTTCAATTGCTTGTACCAATATGTACTTTCTATTTGACTAAATAACTAACCATAATGTCTTTTCCATTTTTGTCTTGTCACACACTCCTTTGTTTTAATTTCATTCATCTCTTCTGCTATTCTGTTCCCTGCGTATCTTATATCAAAGTATTTAATGATAATAATAATAATAATCGGATGATTTTTATAGCCCCGTTTTTGTGAAAAATTACCCCAAGGGCGTTGTACAAATATTAATTCCTATTTTTATATTACGTCTATTCTAAGAATTTGTTTTTTATTTTTATTTTTTCACATTTATTTTCTCTTTTTGGACAGGCTATCATTACACATTATTTATTGACCATATAAAGAGGTGCAGTTAAATTATCAAAACTAAATACGGCTTGGTATAAGTTTTCATACATGTAAAATTGAAAAAAAAGGATCTAACTGTATTTATTCCTTACGATATATTGCAAGACGCTAACACAAATGATAGAGTGATTGTTTCCATTATATTCAAGAAGCTAAGACAATGAATTATTATCAATATATTTTTAGGATAAATAACACAGAATACTCTTAAAAGGGGGGAGCGGCGGGGGAAGATGGTGGCCGGGGGGACTGATCCAGAGCACCCTCAAAATCTTCTTTGTCTCGGTGACGCCCCTGGGCGGCGTGAAGGGACGGTTGGTGTTGGTCTGCACGTACGCCAGGTGGCGCTTGTCGGCCGGCTTCAGGATCTGGAAGGAGCACTTCAGCGTGTCGTCCACTGACATCATTGCACCTGCATTATCGAATTCCCGCAGTAGTTGGGCGCCGAGAAGTGGGTGACCAGTTGCCTGTTGGCAAAGAACTCATACCCGTCCTCTATCACCTGATGCACCCGGCAGATCAGGTCAAAGTCGTGCTTATTGAGGAACTTGGCCACTATCTCAATGATGAAGGTCAAGGTGAAGCTCGTTCTCGCCCCAGCCGATGGTGTCCTTGTTAGGGTCGGACCACAGCAGGTCGCAGAGCAGCCCCTGGTCGGGCACTTCCCGGTTGTATACAATATTTTTTACAACCACCGTAGCTCGAACAGCCGTTGTAAATCACTTTTGGCAATTCAGTAGTACATGTGGTCTTTCTACCGATGTGACTGATGCCCGATGCGTTAATTCAGAAGAACGAAGCAGATTTCACCCCTTAAAATATTTGAAATTTTTGGGTTTTTATTATAAACTTGATTTAAGCTCGAGACGGCAGCACTAAAATTATGTAATTTTTATAAATGTCATCTAAAAATTATTTCGGTTATTTATATGTTCGTTTCTTAGTTATGTTCGTTACAGTTTTATCTTTACCGTCTAAAGTTAACAAATACCACGCATTGTTACTGTACTTCTGCATAGTTTTAACTAACCGCTACTATGGATGGTAATGAATTTTTAAATGAATAATAATTTATAAGTTTAAGTTTATCTTTCCAAAGTAGCCATTCACTCGTTCGCCCCAAACATCGAACCGCTGTATTTGAGGGTAGTTACTGCTATTCCTTAACAAAAATTTGGAATGAAATACCACTATGTATTCGAAGATCGACATCGCTGCAGTGCTTCAAGAAGTTCTGCAGCGAATGGTTGCTGACAATGCTGACTACAGTCAGCCACACAATTTCACTGATAAATAACGAAATCGCTACTGTGTTAGCAAAAAAAAAAATTAATTTTTACGTTTTTTAGATTTAAATTTTATTTATTTTTATTTAAGTGTAAAGATTATATGTGATACGTGTAACTTTGACTTTGTCTTATTTTAAGAAGCAAAGCTGAAAACCAGCAGCACTCCGGGCTCTGGAATGTACTCGTATAGCTGTGCAGTGACCTTTTTGTCGAATGCTAAAATTATATTATTTGTAAAAATAAAATATGTTAAATAACTTATTGGTAAATGAATGTTATTATTATTATTATTATTCTACTTTGTCACCTGCCTATATTTCTTTTTGTCCGTGCTTGAATTCAACCTGAACCAACTGGAGTGCTGTTCCGGTTCGTGAAATCTATTGGCCCTACCCTACCTTAACCCTTCGTGAGCATCGTCCCTATAAAATACAAATAAAGCAGTAAAAACTATAACAGTAAAAAATACCGCTTTGCGGCGCTTTCCGTCCAATGGCGGTAAGAAGATAAGCTCGGTGTAGGAAGACAGAATAAGCGGAAGAACGTAAATATTATTTTTCTTTATCATTTTAACTGTTTTGCAGTTTCGTTTCAACGTAATAATAACCGAGCGTTCCAGTTGGTGAAATGGAGGAATCCAAGCACTGCTCATTGTAGCAGAAATGAAGATCTTTTATAGGTAGGTACGTACTAGGATGAGTGGGATGAAATCTCTGGAGAAGCCGTAATAAAATTATTTGAAAATCACTGCTCCCTGAATATGCAAAGCGCGACATTATACTTGTGGATTACATACATGTGGGGTTATCCAAATGGTATTTTTTGAAAACCTTTTTTTTATGTAAATGTAAAGTTTGACTGTGGTCCCATTATCAACCGAGAGACATCTGGGCAGGAAGCTGCGAAGCTTATGGCAAATCTTGTTCCAAAGATCTCATTGTCATTTTAAATCTCGTGTCGGGGAACAGAATCTTTTTAAAGTTGGACAGAGAGATAAAAATAAGGAGAGCGGAGCTCGGATTAAATTACTATGAACACAAAATCAAGCAATTTTGAAAATTAAGTTACGAAGTAGGTAATGTAGAAACCTGTCTCCATTGTTAATAACTGCCTTTATTACTAAATAATATTAAAATCTTTTTCGACAATTTCTAAGTCATTTCATAAATCAATGGATAGTTACAGAAAAACAGGATTAATTCGAACATGATAGCATGCTACCATCTAAATATTAAAATCTGCATTTACCTAAAAAAAATAAACTTTATATTTTTTTATCATTAGTTTATCCAAAAAATATTCCATTTTTTTAACGTGTGGAAGATACGTTCATTCATGTCATGCCATTCAGAATAAAAACTGGCTCTGGGAAGATGGAACTCTTGTACCGTATTACGAAAAAAAAACGCCGTTGAAAAAGGTTACCATTAAGTTACATTTTCAAGAAAGTGAAATGTAAATTTAATTTTCAAAAAATTCTGAAAGTAGTGGAAAGGGAAGGATACGGGGGAAGGGGAAGGTAGGAAAGTATTTGACTATTCGAATCTAGTCACAGTTGTCAACACAGTTAGAGCCATTTCAAGCAACGACTCGGTTCTGAATTGTGGTCTTTCTTCGGGTGGATGATATTAAATCTGGGTCATCATCTCAAAAAAGACAAAAAGGCCAACAACTCACATAATCATAATGTCAGAGCAAAGAAAATAGACAAGCTAAATGTTCCTAGGTGTAATACTACCTTAGTACAAAGAAGCTATTAATTTTTACCTGAAAAGTTATAGAAAAAGCTCCCGACTAGCATTAACCAAATTAAATCAATTAATTAATGTATTACTTCACATTTATTTACTTATTAAAATGTTAACATTGCGTAGAAATTAAATTTCTTAATTTGGCTAAACATTTTTTTTTCTATAGAAAGATAAATATTGCCGGGTTACGAATAACCCGGCAATATTTGAAAATCTCCCACTACTCCCATCACAGCAAGCTGAAGTTGCTTGTGTCTTGATGGGGGAGTTACTTGGAGGAGGGAATCAGACGCAATACCACTGACCAATCGATTTTTATAGAGTACCATCCTACCTATAAATAATAATTGCGTTTTAGTTCAAAATCACCCAAAAGGCGCCGCAGGCGATAACTTGGAAACCAATCTTAAGTCTATTCATAGGGAAGGTATTGACCAAAGTATAACAACGGACGTCTCAATGCAATATTAATATTTAAGGGTGCAAGTTCGAAAGCCACAAAGCTGTAATATTATAACCGAAGCTCAGTCGAGGCCATATCGATCGGGAATAAATTGCCTGGGTTCGACTTTGAATCACAAAGGTGGTCTCGACTGTTTTGTAAAGAACAGAAAACTGTTTTTACAGCCTTAAGTTATTCAAAAAGCTGTAACCTTTGACAATGCCATTGCAGCTCATGACGGCGGCCCATTGTTTACCAACTGAGTAGGATGATCAAATTGAATATTGAATTGGGTGTAGGAATTGCTTCTTTTTAGGGTGCTGGCAGGCTTCAAGTGGGTAGTCGGCATTCCGGTAACCGGTGCCGGTAATAGGTACATCATAAAATTGGACGCCTTTTTTCAGGAAACATATTGTGAAAGATGAGTCAAAAAGAATGGGAAGAAACTTTAATCTGCCATCTAAAAACTATGGCTTAAATGAAACGTGTGTAAGTAAATAACTAACATCTAAATTTCATGGAGATTCAAATGTATGACTAGGTGAGGAAAGTAATTAATTACCGCTACTTTCACCATTCCACGATTTTTAAAATAAAATAAAATTTGGAACGCTAAAAACTTATTATGGATAAAGGTTTTCATATCCATAAATGGATGCCGTTTTTCGCATATTTTAAATGATTTTAATGGATAAAATTATTCTATTTTGACAGGTCTGCACTTAAGAAAGGTTAATGCGATTTTATATTATTTAATTTTTTTAAATTTAATGTAAATCAAATTTAACAATACTATTATTATGTTCTGTGCGGTTAATCTATTGCGAATGCGATGTTTACGTAAATCACTCTGCCAATAGATCGCCTAACAATATCGAGTTTAGATCAAAGCGAAAAACATATTGATGGCCGTTCCTCCCAACCCCACTGAGCAACTGTTAAATATTAAACGACTAAGACTTATTAAGACTAAGTGTGAGTCAGGATTAAAGATTGTTAAAAAGTGGTTTGATAAAAACCTTTTAACTTTAAACACACAAAAAACTAAATATATTACTTTTAGCATTTCTTCCGTAAGTCAACCCTCTGTAGAACGTTCCAACAATGCATTGTTGTGTACAAGAGTGCAATTGTCAATCTTTGGAAAGAGTAGACAATATAAAATATCTTGGCTTAATTATTGATAAATATTTAAAATGGAATGATCATATTACTGTATTAACAAACAAAATAAGAAAACTAGCCTATATCTTCAAGACCCTAAGAAATAGTTATAGACTGAGGCGGGCTTCCATGATGAGGATATTCCTAGAGCTGTTTATTCTTTCCCTCATTCCAGCCACCCTGGATCTTATAAGGGCTGCAAAACCGGAAACTCGCCCCTCCGTAAACATACTGGAAGCGCTGCGGAAAGAGTAGACAATATCAAATATCTTGGCTTAATTATTGATAAATATTTAAAATGGAACGATCAAATTGCTGTATTAACAAACAAAATAAGAAAACTACCCTATATCTTCAAGGCTCTAAGAAATATGTTGGACCAAGTTACACTAAAAACTGTATTATGCTCTTGTTCAATCTCTCCTTTCATATAATGTTGTATGTTGCGGTTCATGTTACAAGACTACCCTAGAGTCCCTAAATGTTGCTCAAAAATTAATTTTAAAAATAATGTACAAGAAATGTTTTTTATATCTATCACATCGATTATACAGTGAAAGTAAAATTATGACAGTAAGGCAATTGTACATAATACAAGCTCTGTGTACATTTTTTAACAATATTGATACTGCTATAAGGTCACAACAAGTGCGCAATACTAGAATGGGTTCTTCTCTATTGTATCAGCCGGCAAATAACAGAACATCATTTGGACAAAGGAGTTTTTTCTTGTAAAGCTCCTTTGTTATATAATAGGCTCAGTGACAACATTAAAACTATATATAATTTGTTTAAAAAAGTGATCAAAAAATCTATGTTAGCTGAGAGTGGTGATTTCGCTTTATCCATGTTATCCCTTATGTTGTAATCAATGTTGAAACATTATATACGCTCGATATTATCATTATTATCTACTTATTATTACTTACTTACTACTATTTACTTCTTATTACTTTCTGATTACTACTTATTACTATTTACTTATAATTATATTTTTTTACCTACATTTTATTATTTACTTAATACTATTTACATAATTTTATTTTTTATCTACTTATTATTATTTACCTATTTTTATTTTTATTTAAATATTATTTACCTTTTTTTATCATTATTATGTACTTATTATTATATATCTATTAATATTTAGATAATATTTAATGTGTATTATTATATGCTTATTAATATTTACTTATTATTATTATTTACCTATTATTATTATTTAACAATTATAGTCTAAATTTTAATTTTTATTGTATATCTACTACTAATATTTACTTATTAATATTTACTATTATTTACTTATTAATATTTACTATCATTTACTTATTAATATTTACTATCATTTACTTATTAATATTTACTACTCTTTATTCATGTATTATTATTTACTTATTAGTATTTACTGATCATTATTAAATTGTATAAACTGCAAACTTGCTCATCTCAACACAGGCCTGTCCTAGGGAGATGAGTGTGTAATGTTTTTGTTGTCATATTTAAATTTGATGACATTAAATAAAATAAAATAAAAAAAAATATTTAACCGTTTCGCAAGCCAAAAGCAAGTTTTTTGTTTGATTTACATAAAATTGAAGAGAAACTACCTTCTTCTACTTACCATACCTAAGCTACCCTTTAGCTTGTTTTTCACGAAGGACACATGTCAAATTGGTCAAATGTACGTAACGTTCGCGGTATTAGCAATAGTTAAGCAAATTCATTTTTCAATATATTTTTAACACAAACGTTTTTCTAATATAAAATGTTGGTTCATGTACTAAAGTATTCAAAACAAATGATGTGTAGTCAGAATAAATACAATATGAACTCGTCTATGCTCATGGAACATTGAAAGTTTTTACTTAATTCTTATTGTCTATGAAAGTGGGCAGGCACCCTTAGGACGATCAACGATAATAATTTTTGGAAACAGGCAAACGGAGCAAAGGCTCAACAAAACACTTGGCTGATCGGTACCTAAGATACAGTGTATGGTACAGTGTGATCGGTGAAAACGGATTTCAATAATCATCTAAAATTTTCAATTTATAGGTTTTATTTTATTAGTGCCTTAGCAGTGTTTCCTTGTGTCAGAAAAAAATGTGTCATTTTATGGATAGAATACATTATTCAGAGTCGTGTTCATGTGAGCATTCCGATTGATTTAGTGTGTCGGCGCCGACTGTTGGAAAGCAGATAACCCGCTTTTTACGTGTCCATACACAATATCTACACTACTTGCACTTACCCCGAGCTGGTTCCTGCGTGGATTCATTTACATTCACGTCTCTGTATAATCGAAAACACTTTGTTTTGGTTGAATGCGCCGTGACTCACCTGGAAAAATAAATGCATTCAATTAGCACTTGGAGCTTTTAAATAATAAGTGGTTGAAAGGTTTTACGTCCATTTAAATATCTCCACGTAGGTTAGTTAATACGGGGTTTAAAAGCTTTATGGGTGTATGATTCATAAAAATACTTAAAGCTGAATTTATCATTACAAATTAATACAATATTAGACGTGTGCATAGTCAATTTAAGGCAATCATTTTTTTTGTGTATGTCTCTATGTTTCCCGAGCTCAACGTCAAAATGTATGCCCGGAAGTTTTAATGTGGAAAAAATAACAATGCAATAGTTGGAATATACATATTTTAAAACATGTTTTCTTAATTTCTTTATTAGTTTTACAAATATTTCAATCAATAAAAATGAAGAAAAAAAAAAGATTAGTAGCGTTTAACAAAGCTAACGTTCGCCTTTAGTTCTAATTTTATATAGTTAAAAAAGGAAAATAAAGACAGCTCAATTTGGAATTGATTATAAAGACCACCCCTATAACGAGATCATGACTTTCATGGCCAAAAGAATGCATTAATTAAACTGTCGCGCATTTTCATAGTAGAAGGTATTTGGAAAAAATATTGGAAAGACTTGTACTCGTATAAGGACTCTAAATGTTAACATTATTTAAACCCACAAAATATTCGAAGCAAGCAGATATCAACGATATACTGGTTTATTGTTGAATTTTTAATAGAAACTACTTTGTATTCTAACAAAGCGCTTACCAGTTCAACGAAACTATCCGCAGTTCGATAAAACAGTTCCCACTCAATGCCAACATTCATTTGTCATCAGATGCACAACAATAAAGTATATTTATCTATCATTAATTATTTTCGCACCATAGATCTGTTCGTACAGCGTGGACACGCCTCTAATACCCTGGGGTAGAATTACTCCCCACAGTGTGTAGTTTGTACCATCTACCCCTACCCTCTATCCTATACAAATACAACCCCTTTCATATTCAACTGCGAAGATTAGTCAACCACTGAAATACGAACAAAGTATAATGAGTTGTAAAGTATTTTAAAATCAACAAAATTGACAAAATAGAAGAATGCAAATTTCAATGTGAAAAACTAAGAGAGGGTTATATTCGAATATTTAATATCAAAAGTATCTACATTGGTTTGGGTCATTGTCTCGAACATCAACTTCCCGAGATTCATAATCACAAATGATTAAACATTATTAAAAACCCTACGAAAAAAATGACTACGTAGGCACTAAATAATATTTGTGATTACCAAACAAACTAGAGAAACAGATATCGGAAATGGAAGAAGAAATGTCCGGAGTATATACTAGGGCGCTGAATGGATCGATGAATAGACCAAGATATTGAAAGATCAACCGAATCAAATAGATGAGCCGCGCCATGTCACACGTCGAAATAACAGAAATGTCAGGTTTTGACGACATTCACGGCGACGAAATATTTTAAATATTAGAAATATATCTAATCATGCTACTATAGAAATAACAGAAATGTCAGGTTTTGACGACATTCACGGCGACGAAATATTTTAAATATTAGAAATATATCTAATCATGCTACTATAGAAATAACAGAAATGTCAGGTTTTGACGACATTCACGGTGACGAAATATTTTAAATATTAGAAATATATCTAATCATGCTACTATAGAAATAACAGAAATGTCAGGTTTTGACGACATTCACGGTGACGAAATATTTTAAATATTAGAAATATATCTAAATCATGCTACTATAGAAATAACAGAAATGTCAGGTTTTGACGACATTCACGGTGACGAAATATTTTAAATATTAGAAATATATCTAATCATGCTACTATAGAAATAACAGAAATGTCAGGTTTTGACGACATTCACGGTGACGAAATATTTTAAATATTAGAAATATATCTAATCATGCTACTATAGAAATAACAGAAATGTCAGGTTTTGACGACATTCACGGTGACGAAATATTTTAAATATTAGAAATATATCTAATCATGCTACTATAGAAATAACAGAAATGTCAGGTTTTGACGACATTCACGGTGACGAAATATTTTAAATATTAGAAATATATCTAATCATGCTACTATAGAAATAACAGAAATGTCAGGTTTTGACGACATTCACGGTGACGAAATATTTTAAATATTAGAAATATATCTAATCATGCTACTATAGAAATAACAGAAATGTCAGGTTTTGACGACATTCACGGTGACGAAATATTTTAAATAATAGAAATATATCTAACCATGCTACTATAGAAACAACAGAAATGTCAGGTTTTGACGACATTCACGGTGACGAAATATTTTAAATATTAGAAATATATCTAACCACGTTACTATAGAAACAACAGAAATGTCAGGTTTTGACGACATTCAAGGTGACGAAATATTTTAAATATTAGAAATATATCTAATGATGCTACTATAGAAATAACAGAAATGTCAGGTTTTGACGACATTCACGGTGACGAAATATTTTAAATAATAGAAATATATCTAATGATTTGTAGCCTAGCATCGTTACCACTCCACCACGGGGACCGCCAATAATATAATAAATACGTTTTTTTATATTTATAACTTTATTTTTACATGGTGACCGAATTATTTACCACTTTTTGTTATTATTTTGTCTATGCTTATGTCATTATTTTTAGTATACATTGTTTCCTGATGAAGAAACCATTGGTTTTGCAACATGTAGATATTTATTTAACAATATATCGGTTTAAACAATTTTTATTTTATTATTACACAAATAACTGATTAATTTCCTGCAGAGGCTCTTCACAATAAAAAAACAAAGGACAAATTCAGAAAAAAAACTTACAAGTTAATAAAATTGGATTGAATTGGTAGGTACATACTCTCAAACTGATACCAGTTAAGTATTGTATTTTAGTACATCAGTTTCTTTTCAGAGCCTTTCTCGATAAAAGTCATTAGAATTTTTTAAATAAATGTATTTACCACAGGATGCATACACCCCGAAATGCCACAATCCTATAATGCCCTAATGAAATGCATGATACCTTTGTTGTAAGGCGTTTTATTTTTGCAAATAGATGCTCGCGGAGGGTGCATACTAAGCAGGTTGTTACCGAACTTCCCGACTGCCGAATTATTCAAAATCGTTGATGTGAAAAAATTGCTCACAAACCTCCTCCTTGACTTGCCTCGCAACGTAATCGGAGTCAGGCTAAAACGTGCAAAAGAAACGGTTGGTAACATTTAACTAAGAAATATGAACGTGGGTATTTAAGTCGAATGAGCGGGATGAACAAAGTAATTATATTCCAATACACTGGATAGTTTGATCTGTAGAATAAATCAATAGTTTTATAATATGACGCTTTTTTCAGCGTAAGACCAAAGTTATTTATTTATTTATATTTATACATATATATACGCCATAAAAATGGCTTTTACATTAAAGTGATTTAAACAATTTATGAACATTTTATTACAAGAAACAAAAATAATAATTTCGATATACTACAGATTAACTACAGATTAGACAACTTTTGTTTTAAGCATCTTTTATATGATAGTAGACCGTCATCGTGATCGATATTGGAATATTCGTTGCCTAATCTGTGCAAACGATGTATTATCGAATTTTGTTCTGCATTCGTTCCAGTATTGTTACAATAGTAAGGTGCTTTGAGTCGAGTCGGTCTGCTGGGTACATGATAATTTATTAATGATGTCAGTTCAGGGCAGTCAAACCAGTGATGGTTTATTTTAAATAAAAAAATTAGATCAATAAGTATTCTTCTATCTTTTAAAGATAAGAGATGCATTAATTGTAATAAAGAAGCGTAATTAATGTCATCTGAGGGAATTCCTAATTTGAAGTTAATTGTTCTGAGAAATTTATGTTGGATTCTTTCAATGGAATTTGTGTGATTTTTGTAGGAAGGGTTCCATATAGAGGAATTATATTCCAGTTGACTTCGGACTAGAGTTATATAAAGTAATTTTATTGTATGGATGTTTTTGAAATCCTTAGATATTCTAGTAATGAAGCCCAACATTTTCAAAGCTTTGCTAGTAATGGCATTAATGTGAGTAGTAAATGATAATTTTCTATCAAAGATTATTCCGAGGTCCCTTATTTCAGGTACAGATAATAAACTATGGTTGTGCAGTGTATAATTATATTTGATGGGGTTTTTAATTCTGAAAAAACTCACGATTTGACATTTTTTAATGTTAAGTGTGAGTTTATTAATGGAACACCACTCTGCAAATTTTATGAAGTTGAATTGTAGGGACAAACAATCATTGATATTTTTAATGATTTTAAATATTTTCATATCATCAGCAAATAATAGTATGTTAACATCAGAGAAAATGGAAGTGACATCATTTATAAATAGTATGAATAATATTGGTCCAAGGTGTGAACCCTGAGGCACACCGCTAGTGGCTTCAAATTCGTAAGACAAATGTTCTTTAATACATACGGTCAGTATACGTTTTGATAAATAATCCTTAATCCAGCATAATAGTTTACCACTTATTCCAAGTTTTGACAATTTATTTAAAAGGATTTTATGGCAAACCTTATCGAACGCTTTACTGAAATCCGTATAAATTGAGTCGACTTGTTGTCTGTTAGCAAGGACACCTGAGATGAAGTTTTCGTAAAGTGTAAGATTTGTTAGAGTAGATCGGCCAGAAACAAAACCGTGTTGAAATGAAGAAATATTAAATTTTACACAAGAACATATTTTTTGAAGAATTAACTTTTCGAACACTTTAGGTATCGACGATTGTATGCATATTGGTCTGTAATTTTCAACTAAAGATTTGTCTCCGCTTTTATATATTGGAGTAAGAAAGCTGTTTTTCCATATTTGCGGGAACTTACCCGTTACGAATATATAATTATTTTTTCCACGTGCAGCTTTCTTTATGTTTTTTGCATTCTCGATAGTTTATCTAAAAATATCTGAAACTCTTTACATTAGTACCTACCTAGCTACGAGTACAAAAATTATTAATTTACTGAATAAAACTAAGTAGGTAGGTACCTATAATTAAACTAAAGTTATTTTCCAGTTGAATAGAATTTTATTCATTTTTATTCACAATAAGCAAATACATTGCGGATTGACATGATGAATTAAATGAAAAGACACTTTGATTGGATCCACGTTTATTTTTGTATAGTCGACTGAATTATCTTCAGAATATAAAATATACTAACTAAATAACAGGAGTGTGCATGTATATATATAGAGGTAAAAATGGGGTAACATTTTTAATTTTTAATTGGATTCAAACAATGTGTCTAAGTTTAATTCAATAATAATTTTAAAAAAAAATCATCTTCTAACCAATATTTTAATCTACATGTTTGAAACCAGTAGTTCCTTCAGCAGGATACAGCGTATACTGAAAAATAATGACAGAAGCATAGACAAATAATCAAAAATAACGACAAGTGATGAGAGAAGGTAAATAATTTTGCATTAATGTAAAAATAATGAAGTATTATTACAATAAGAAAAAAAACAGATCAAATTATTTTCTAGTATTATTATCGAAGCTTCTATTAATACAACACTAAACACTATTAAGTTGAAGTATGTTGATACGTTGATACGAGTACCTAACGGGAAGCCAATTATTTCAGCGCTATTTGTTCTAAATATCCCAATGGGACGGCGTAAAACAATGTATTTCCATCTGATCAAATCTACCCTCCGCATCAAAGAAAACAAATTGATCGTCATAAGTTGTTCCATTGTTTGGCTAATTTTTAAATGCATACTAGCCTATTATTCCCCTCTCATTAAAACATGGCCGCTTTGAACAAAAAACAAAATCATATCACAAAACGTAGGCCCGCCTCGCTTTGTTTATATCCCACCAATGGGATGCCAGCACAAAAATATGAAACTCAAAACTGTGGTTCATCAAAGAAAAATATTTTTGAATGTAAAAAAAATTGGGGTACCCACATTGTTAAACAGGGGGGGGGGTACGCGCATTGGAACAACATACTCCGGATCGTAAACGGTATTAAAAATTAATTCGAATTAAACAATGGGAACGAGACAAAAGGTGTGCCGCAGGGATCGGAATAATAACTCGTGTATGTGCCACCGCTGTTTTCCTTTTCAATTCAGCCCATATTATTTTATGTCCAGCTTTGAACGCGGAGCTTTAACACCAATTATCTTGTTCGCATGAAGCTTTTTCAGTTTCAACACGAAACATCGAAACTGGTTTATTAAAATCACAGAGGTACTCGTATAATACACGTATTTTTAACGTTTTGTAGAAATAAACGGACATAACACGAGGAGTTTAAAATTGAAATTCCTTTGAAAAAACAATAATGCTCTCTCTATGAACTGGTGTAAATAAGTAATTCACCATTTCATATATTCTATGTGAAGCATCGTAAAACGATGTGTCGTACATCGTTAATCGTATAAAAAAATTCTTGTTCAATTTCTAATGAGGATATTCAATTGCATCTACATGAATATTATAATAGGAGAACTGCAAAATAGTGTTTTTTTTTAAAAAACACTTTAGGCGTCTTGTGAAGTAATTAATAGTAACTAACTAATTAACTAACTAACTAACCATCACGCCGGCAGAGAGGACGGACAGCCAAATAACTCGATCTTAGCATACACTTCTTGCTTCATTCACATTCATACATCGTCTCATACATTCTCTTCTATTATTCCGACTTCTGACATGGTCAGACTCAAGTATTTGATTCACTTGATCGTGCCATGTCTTTCTCGGGCGTCCCCGGCTTCTTCTTCCATCCACATTCGCATCATACATTCTTCTTACACTCCTTTCTTCGTTCATTCACTCCACATGCCCAAACCATCTAAGCGTCCCTTTCTTAATCTTACACATTACGCTTACATCAGCCTTGCGTTCTTTACGAATTTCAATATTTTTCACACGATCATACATGGTTTCACCAAACACTCGTCACAGAGATCTCATTTCTACGGCATTCGGTTTACTTTCATCCTTCCTCTGCCAATTCCATGCCTCACTGCCATACATCAGGGTTGGTATCAGCACTCCATTGTGGACTGCTAGCTTCGTTTCTTTGGACAACTTTTTGTCAGCGCCAACCGCGTTCAGTCCTCCGTTAATGGAGTTTCCTGCATTTACCCTTCTTTCAATATCCCTATCATCATCCCTGCATCATTCACAACTATATTGCACACTGCTTTCGTACTCTCTCTTTCAAACACCATGACTTTAGACTTACTTACATTCATCATTAGCTCATTATTCATGCATACTTCATTCATCCTGGATATGAGGGACTGTAAATCTTCCATACTATTAGCAATCAGCACCGCATCATCAGCATACAACAGGCGACACATTTTCAGATTACTCATTTTCGCGCCCAAGCCCACCTCTTTCAATTCTTGCATACAATTATAAATGTATAAATTGAATAACCACGGTGACATTACGCAGCCTAGCTTAACACCTTTTGTGATGTCAAACCACTCCGTAAAATCACCATTTACCCTAACACATGCAACACTTTACTCGTACAGAAACGCGATTGCCTGTTTGAGATTCGTATTCACTCCATACATGGACAATACCTTCCATAATTTATTCCCATCAACTCGGTCGTACGCTTTTTGTAGATCTACAAAGGCGCAGAATATTTTCTGGTTTTTTGCCAGAAACTTCTCTGTTAGCATACGCAACGAGAAAATCTGATCCATACTCCCCCTTCCGCTCATAAATGCACCTTGCACATCCCATATTTTATCTTTTGTTTTCGTTTGTACCCTTTCAATCAATATCCTACCATACAGCTTTCCAACTGAACTTAGCAGGCTAATAGCCCTGTGATTTCCACATTCCATACGTGACCCTTTACCTTTGTATAGAGGCATGATCACAGCCCTACTCCAATCTAATGGGGTGTAACCCTCCTCTAAACACTGGTTAAAAAGCTTGCATAACCATGTGAGAATTATACGGCTATCTCCTTTAAAGTATTCAGCAGCAATATTGTCGAAACCAACAGCCTTACTATTCTTCATACATTTCAATCGTTCTTTTTATTTCATCCATGCTGATTTTGGGAACATTCACGCCATCCTCATCCATACCTGATTCGCCACTGGGACCACTATCAGTCGAGTTAATAATAATAATAATAAAAATAATAATTGGATGATTAATAAAGCGTAGTTTTGGTGAAACATCACCTCAAGGGCGGTGTACAAATATTACTTCCTGTTCTCTATCGAATTATGTAGTTACAGAAAAATATACTTACCTGGCAGGTCGCTTCACATGAACGCAGTCTTATTAGAAAATTTAAGCTTAGAGAAGATATGATTTTACAATAATAATAATAATAATAATAATAATAATTGGATGGTTTGTATAGCGCCGTTTTGGTGAAACATCACCTCAAGGGCGGTGTACAAAATTTTACTTCCTGTTCTCTATCGAATTATGTAGTTACAGAAAAATATACTTACCTGGCAGGTCGCTTCACATGAACACAGCCTTATTAGAAAATTTAAGCTTAGAGAAGATATGATTTTTACAATAATAATAATAATAATAATTGGATGATTAGTTTAGCGCTGTTTTAGTGAAAAATCACCTCAAGGGCGCTGTACAAATATTACTTCATATTCTTTATCTAATAATGTACAAACAGATACAGAAAAACATACTTACCTGGCAGGTCGCTTCAGATTCTACAGTTCCTATTTTATCCGCCTTTACTATTGATGTTACATTTATTAGAAGATTTGTGGCAAAAGAAGATTGTTATGTAACACTCATTTTAAAAATAAGTTTAAAGCCTTCTCGATGTTTTTAATTTTATTCTTTTCTCTCTGATATTTAATGTTTTTGTTGAATATGAAATAGGTACTGTTACAATCTTTATACATACATACAAAATTATGTTTTTCTGTCCGTCTGCCTGATCTCGATTCTCTTGAAAATTCGCTGTAAATAGCAGTTTGTTCTTATTAGTGCCGGGTAGGTTTAGAGAGTAGTTTGAATTAAATCCAATATGTAAAACTGTTGCTATAACGTTTTAAAATTAGTATGAAAAACATTGAACCCGCAATGTTTTATTTAGTTTAGCCCATAGATATAGTATCTTGGTTAGCCACAGATTACATATTCAAAAGAAGAATATTTGGGTGAGCAGAATATTTCCAAAATTGATAACACCAGTAGTTACCTACTTAAGAACTTTTTAATTTTAGTATATTAAAAAAAAAATTGGAATAAAATAAAATTTTCAAATGAGCGTTTCTTTGTTTAGAGAAAATTTATTAATTAATTTCACCCAAACGACAAGCAAGAATTAACAACTTCATAACTTTATAAAAAAAATATTTTAAAAATCCCGAGCAAGGCCGGGCACACATCAACTAGTAATAAAAGATAAAATGTCGGATGATGATTTTGTCCTATAGTCAAAGGAAAAGCTGTTCGGAAATAAATAAATCGTATTACCTGTGCGGGGTCAATGAGCTATCGTTGAATACTTCAACGAGTTTCGTTTAATTGGTATTTAGAAATTGAACGAATGAATGAACTCAATAATAAATACTTTAACTTTAGCTCCGGCATCTGTTTGTGAGGTTCTATTCGAACAATGATCTATGAGGCTCTGTGGCGCCTGTGTGGTAGCTTATTATTTTAATATCCGGCCATCGAGACCTCAAAACGTCTCAAGAACAACACTACCAGATCTACGGATAAGGAAACAATGATCTTGTGAAACGTTTAGTGAATAGATAAATACACTTAATGAACTCACGCTGTTAACTCGAGGATACACGAATCAGATACCTCCCGCAACATTGAAATTGGTAGTGGTACAAATTACGTTTTCCTCTTGTCGCTATGTGTTGGACATATTTTATTGTGTTCAACAGTCCTTTGAGAAGGTTGAGTGAGTCAAATTGGTGCATTAATAATCAATGGTCAATATCAATTTAAATCACTTAAGGTATTCATCGGATATCCTTCTGGGAAGGTAATGCATTCTTATAAAAAAAACAATATCTACGAAGCTGTGTAGGAATATTTTAGCATCACATCATTTTTATTACGTGATGATTAAAATAATAAAATATAACAATACAAATAATTATGTATAATATTTTAAGCTGCCGATTCTAGTTGTTCTGTATTGGGAACCAAATGACGGTCATCATAATACCCGTTCTATCTCCCTTTCTCTTAAGTGTTTTAGAAAGAGAGAACACCAGATCTCACTTTACATCGTATTTTGACTTAAAGGGTCGAACGAGGAGATTCGATAACAATGCGAAACCGATGTAATAAAAAAAATAGCAATAAAAAATATTAAAAAGTGATGCATAGATATGTATAAGTACCACATTAGTGATTTCGCCTAAGATAATTAATAAAAACTTCTATACTGGTGTCTGTACTACTCCACGAGCAGATGACAAGTGTGTAGAATTTAAAATTAAAAAATGGCATAATAAATTTTAACACACGAGACAAGAAACAAACAGTGGCTTTTACTTTCTTTAACGTCCTGTGAACTTCACTTTCTCTGTGGGGTTGTTTCTTACATTCGTGCACCCCTCCTCCTCCCGCGACTCCCATTCCCGGATACCCGCACACACCCACAAGCACGTACACGTATTATTTCTAACGAACACATTGAAACGTGCGATGTGTCACCCTTGCATATTCATAAAGCACTGCTTTGTTTAATTCGTTTCAAACCATAGTGTTGTCTGAAATTATCAGGGTATTTTATACCTATGCAAAACTATTGGTTTTACCAACTGTTCAAATATATAAATGTTAAGTAAATATCTCGAGTTGGAAAAATAAATATAACCACAAAAAACCTCCACGTTTTAGAGATTCCCCATAGTGGGCAATTAAACTCCAAAATATGTTGTGTTGGGTTACACTGGAATCTTCAATGTGTTTTTATTTTTCTCCAATTGACGGCTGTTTATCTGACCCATCAATCCGAACCCTTTAATTCCCTGTAATACTGATCAAAATAATACTAAACATTTATTTATTTATTTGTAAGAAACAAACAGCTTTTAATACAAATATATATTCAAAGGACGTTTAACAAAAGGTAAGCCAGCAATTTTTTTTGTGCTAACAGTGGTAAAATACAGATGTTTTATTTATGAAGCTAAAAAAATAAAGAAATAAAAACAGAATACAAAGGAAGGGGGGAAAGAAAGGGGAAGATGGAATCGGGACAGGAGATGCTCTCGATACATTTTATACTCGTGCATCAATTTGTGGTCGTACGTATTACTACGGTTCGATATTTTGAGAGGGTATTGTGAAAAATGTTGATATTGTGAAATTGTGCGTTATATTGCGCACAAATACGGGGAAATGGAGAATTTATCCCAAGACTGGTCCTGCACGCGGACAAATGAAAAAAATCGGTTCGTCGGAATGTTAAAGTTATGGGACCTCTTCGGTACCTACTTAATGTTATGCAAAAATGGCCCCATAGAAAATAGCTCGGCTAAATGATTGCATAAACTCTCGCCGTTAGGTAATTTAAACAATTATAATTTAATCATGTATTACATACGAACCCTTTGCCATGGACAGAAGGTAAAAATGCTTGGAGAAACAAAACAAAAACAAAGGGATTACCACATCAATCACTTGTTCTAATTTTCGTTACACTGCTCTGCAGATAGCACAGTTACGTTCAAAACCAGTAAACTTAATACTACTTCATGTATTTGTCAATGTACACATGTATGTTAATTATAGGACTCTTATTAAAATATGATTTTCTTATTTAAAACCTTTGTAACTGTCTTCCACTTGTTTATTTTCGACCGGGCCGGTTTCACCCTATAATGGGCATCTTCAGACTGACACAATTTAAACTAAATCTATGGTATATATATAACATTTATGTAAGGCGTGAGTCCCATTGTTCTTTCTAATATAGTACATTTATTACTTGAAATTTGTTTTATTGCTGACAGAACGGCTTTATAATTATATTTACAACTATTTTCGGTTTGGTTTATTACCTTTTGGAAGGACAGAATTGTAAGTCATATAGCAGTATTACGAATTGACCCACTTGGTCATAAATATGTATTAGTATTAAGTCACAAGTTATAGGTCTTAGTTGTATGTCGCTAACTCTAGGTCATAGATGTGAGTCAGTAGTTACGAGTCTTGGTAGTTAGTTGCTAGCTATAAATCTTAGTTGTATGTCGCTAACTCTAGGTCATAGATGTGAGTCAGTAGTTCTAATATAGTACATTTATTACTTGAAATTTGTTTTATTGCTGACAGAACGGCTTTATAAATATATTTACAACTATTTTCGGTTTGGTTTATTACCTTTTGGAAGGACAGAATTGTAAGTCATATAGGTCATAGATGTGAGTCAGTAGTTACGAGTCTTGATAGTTAGTTGCTAGCTATAAATCTTAGTTGTATGTCGCTAACTCTAGGTCATAGATGTGAGTCAGTAGTTACGAGTCTTGGTAGTTAGTTGCTAGCTATAAATCTTAGTTGTATGTCGCTAACTCTAGGTCATAGATGTGAGTCAGTAGTTCTAATATAGTACATTTATTACTTGAAATTTGTTTTATTGCTGACAGAACGGCTTTATAAATATATTTACAACTATTTTCGGTTTGGTTTATTACCTTTTGGAAGGACAGAATTGTAAGTCATATAGGTCATAGATGTGAGTCAGTAGTTACGAGTCTTGATAGTTAGTTGCTAGCTATAAATCTTAGTTGTATGTCGCTAACTCTAGGTCATAGATGTGAGTCAGTAGTTACGAGTCTTGATAGTTAGTTGCTAGCTATAAATCTTAGTTGTATGTCACTAACTCTAGGTCATAGATGTGAGTCAGTAGTTACGAGTCTTGATAGTTAGTTGCTAGCTATAAATCTTAGTTGTATGTCGCTAACTCTAGGTCATAGATGTTAGTCAGTAGTTACGAGTCTTGGTAGTTAGTTGCTAGCTATAAACCTTAGTTGTATGTCGCTAACTCTAGGTCATAGATGTGAGTCAGTAGTTACAGTCTTAGTAGTTAGTTGCTACTTATAGGTCTTAGTTGTATGTCGCTAACCCTAGGTCATAGATGTGAGTCAGTAGTTACAAGTCTTAGTAGTTAGTTGCTAGCTATAAATCTTAGTTTTAAGTCACTAATTTTAAATCTTTGCTGTAAATTTTAGGTTAAATAAATTAATTGCGTCGTTAGTTAATCATTAGTAGCGCCCTTGAGTTGATTTTCTCACGAAAACGGCGATGTAGAAGTAATCCAATAATAATTATTATACATAAATCGACGCTTTAAACTTTAAACCCAAACAGAAACTACATGTAATTAACGTTTAACAATAAATTAGTCATATAATCTAAGTAAAATCATGGTTTGTTACCCCTGATACGCAAAATTGTATATAACACATAGTTTAAGAATAAAATTTACCAGTCTGAAGATAGCAATTACACGCTGAAACCGGTCACGGACAACAATAAAAAGTGGAATAGTGTTTAAAATAGTGTCATTTATTTAATCATTAGAGTCACAATGTTTCCTGCTTCCAAATTCATAAAACGTAAAGCTACAAATAACCTATATTAATATTTTTAGATGTTTTTTTTCTTCCCATTGGAAAACGCTTATGTATTGAAGTAGAAGTAAGTAAATATATAAGGAATAAGTTTTATTCACGGACTTCTTCAAAGAGCATTCCAATAAAATATGTCTTATTTCTTGCAGCACTGTACACAGACACAGCACTCTGTGAGATGTACGAGTGTACGTGGCGGTACTGTTAGTACCTACGTATTATGTATGGAGCACTCTCCTCCCCCTATGGACCGATTCCCCCCAGTTTTATTGCCGGGTGACTTGCGAGGGGAATAACCCCGAATGTTTTACAAACCGATTTAACGCGTATTATAATTAATTGATATTCATCGAATCACTTCTTGTTTGTACTCGTCTCCTGGCACCGCTCAATATTATTTATGACCTAAAAATACCAAAATTTATGTGCGTGATCATTTTTTTTTGTGAAAATATATATTTTTTAATTCTTTTTTGAAAGAGCGGTGAAGCTGTATAGATAATAAAATAACCCCTAGAACATAATAAATATCGATAAAAAGAAGTTTCATGTTATTAAACAGATTTGAATTTTTATCAGGTACGGTGCTACTTGCTACAAATTAATTTCATTACGATTTAGATTTAAGCATCAGGAAGCATTCCTAATATGTAGTCAATATTATAATCATAATATCAGAGCAAAACAACTAGACAAGCTAAATGTACCTAAGTGTAATACTACTTTTGGACAAAGAAGTTGTGAATTTTTAGCGGTAAAATTATACAACAAACTCCCACTTAGTATCAAACAAAGTAATTCAATCAATAATTGCATTAAGTCCAGCAAGACTTAGCCTAAGGAATTAACAGAAGAAGAACTAACTATTATTCTCAACACAATATCATACAAATTACTAGAAATACCCTACCCAAACCTTGAAGTTGAAATACAGAAGTCGCTGAAGCCCCCTTATTCACAACCTAGTTCGCTTCAACACAGGATCTCCTAGGGAAGAGGACTATGAAAAAAAATTCTATGATATACTAATTAATAACTAAAAAATAACTAATTTCTATATAATGTCAAAATTATATAGAACTTAATAAAAAATAAAAAAACGCACTCTAATTTATAAACTAGATGATTGAGTACTGCACTGATACATTGGACACATACCTATACAGATACAGTATACAACAAGCTGAAAGCGATGAAATGTAACTATACAGTAATGTTCGTGAGTTGGGGGCGTTTTGTTACTAGGACAGGCGGCTCATTAAAACCCAAATATTGAAAATACAACAATACTTAGAATATTACCCGCGATTTCCCTTCGTCATGCTTTTTAAAAACCCGCTAACAAACAACAAACGATTCATTAGTAACCGATTTGAAAAAATCCGTTCTCACAACAACTCCTAATAAAAAGCCAGGTAGGAAGACGCAGTTAATGAAAGACTGTTTTTGGCTTACAATTGCCAGCGTTGATTTTAAGGCTTATTTCATTTCTGAGAGCATTTTAAGTCGGCATTATACGGCGTTCCTATCTTTCATCTTTCCCCTATTAGTTTCCCGTTCTTCCCTTGAAATCCGTTTCATCCCCTGCAGCCCTCGCCCCATGTTCTTTAATCAACTAATAACTAGAGTAAAACTCATGTTAATTACTTATTACCTCGACGAAATCTCAAGGGTCGGTTTTTCATTCCGTCAAGTGGTTTTTTTAACAAGCCTAAAAAGCTTACTCCCAAAAATAAAAAAAAGCGTTTCAAATAAAAGTTCATCTTGATTTTCACGTGTCAATGATACAATGCAGGGAGTTCGGGATTCATTTCGTCATTTCATGAGATT
This sequence comes from Halesus radiatus, assembly GCA_022606495.2. NCBI lineage: Eukaryota > Metazoa > Arthropoda > Insecta > Trichoptera > Limnephilidae > Halesus > Halesus radiatus. The sequence goes on along the minus strand of JAHDVE020007290.1, from coordinate 68,868 downwards.
TATTATATATTTGATGGCAGTCATCAACAATACGATATAACAATAAGTTTCTTGCTACTACTTTGGCAATTTAGCGCTATCAATGTGAAAAGATAACTTTAATATTAATTATCTTTTCATACTAGCGTGGTTTTCTGAGAGTGCAATATTCATAGATCCACATTAAAAATAAAATTGTGTCACGTAATATTCAAAACACAATTGAAACATAATAAATAATTGAATATTATTAATAAGAAAAATAAAGTATCTACGTATTGGTTGCCATCGCGTTAAGTTATGGTGCCATTCGTGCAAAAATATGTAAACATGTTGGTGTAGATCAAGGTTGTCTTTCCTTGATACCAGCTAATCGATGCTTCATGAGGGAAACGAAGCTGTGGATGCAGCCTTCGACAAACATCGTGGAAACTCTGAAGTAATACGGTATTTCAAATAGCATTCTACATGCGTCAATGTAGTGCACTCGTACTTTCAAAACTTGTTTTTTAAGGTGTCCCCCAAGGTGCAAATGTAGGTCCACACCAGATACTCACTGCAGACGCGCTAGGTATAAAAACACCATAAAGATGGAGATAAAGCAACATGCAATCTAATTATTAACGGCCACTGAAAGAACACTGCAGCGTGAACCTTAATTCGTTATTCCTAATCGTGTAGTTATCCTTTAATTCCATAAGACAAAACAACATCTCCGACGTTCTTTATTACGGAGAACAAAGGTTCTCCTCTAAAGTTTACCTTCCTCCAGGTAATGTAGTACAGAGGCTAATTAATGCTACAACGAGGATACGGGCATTATGATGTTTAAGAATTATAATAAGAACACCCGTTGCTGTTGCTCAGAAAAAGTTGTACAAATTCAGTGGTATCTGGCTTTTCCTTGTGACATTCTTATGCAAACACTCTTTTACCTCTTAATTATGCCTTTTATCAGAAAACTACAATTTCTTTTGAAATTGTTTTGCAGTATGCATTTATTGATAAATGAATTGTTGAGAATTCAATTAAATTAAAAGCGTGATGCCATTCTAACTGAAGATGTGAATTCCCGATGGAGTTCCATTGTAATATTGACATGGCAGATACGAGTAGCTAGTAGGTACTAGGTACCTACCTGAAGAATAATTTATTTCACTAAATCATTTCATTATTAGATACCACTACTGAATAGATTTCTATGAACCTACGCACATCATTAATAATCTCAATCGATAATTAATTATCAAATTACAATGAAGAACATAGGATGAAGACAATGGGTACCAAAAACTTTTCAAATTGGTGCGACGTACGTCTGGTGAACTTCCCATCTTCCCATCTGATGTAGCGACTCTCGCCGATAGCTTAAACATTCAACGAGCGAACGTAGACCCGTAAAACCTCTCGGACAAATAACTTCGGAGCAAGTTGGGTTATTGTTTGTTAATTGAAATAACAAGTTCACCGTTGCAGAACTCCCCTATAGTAATAATTCCGCCTGCGGCATCTGCAACGATTCTAAGAGATGAACCAGTTCAAAAGCTGCTCATAAAAAGGCTATTATAATAAAAAGAAAATAAAACTCCACACATTCAAAAGGCTGACCTTTTTTACAACGTGAGATGTTTATCGTGATTTATTCGCAGACTTTGGTACCAGCATGGGAATATTTTGGCCACGGTACGTATTTATATGAAAATGTATTTCTGAAATTTTAACAAATTTGTATCCTTTTGAGAATGGTGCCTTTCTGCCTACATCTTTTCCCTCCGCTAGCATTAAAAATGTATTCAATAGAATAGATTTGCATAAAGTCTTTACAAATTAATTGCAAGGGATTTATTATATTACGGTGTATAAAAAGATAGATCGTACCCTAAGAGTAAATAAAATGCTTTATTAAATAAGTTAGCATTTTTTCCAAATAATTCTATTATTGGAATCAAATCCAAAGGACGGATGAAAGTCATGCCAATGAGTAAGGAAAAAAGCTCCATTTTCTACCTACACTAAATACAGTGTCGACTTTGAAGCGTGGGTACTTAATTTCTAGAAAGGGGGTGGTGAGATATTAATGGGAATAACTGTTTCTCGCAGGAATGGGAGAAGTAACACAGTTTATGGATTTACTTAAACAAACGAGAAATTACGAACTTGTTACAATTTGTAACTTTTCGTTATTAACAATATTTGTAGAAACTATTGAATTTGTAACAATTTTTTCTTGAAAATGGATATCAATTCAGCGAAATTCAATTGTTTAAGTTTAAAGGAACTGAGGAATTATCAACTAGGATATTTTTTGATGAAGTCCCTTTCAGATGCAATTTTTAGATTTCAAGAAAAGGAGTTGATTTCATTTATGTAATGATAAGTTAAAATATTGAATAATTTAACTGGAGCCAGTGGGACTATGGTAGACCCATTTTGGGGTATGCTGTGAGGCTGAAGGGAGTAGGGAAGCGAAGGAGATGAGAGAGAGAACGGTTGGAGAGTACCTGACTATTCTCCATTACATGAAACAGGCAGCCGCCTAGTATGGTGATCTAATGTATCTACGGCATGTAAATGTCTCCATTAAATATCATGTATTTTATAAATAAATAAATCAAATAAATGCAACGTTAACGTCGAATGTGGCATGGTAAAATAAAGAAGACTTTAAGTGTTTTTTTCCTACACATTATTCATGAATTGAACTTATTTTAGGTAAAAATGTTGATTTTTTTAAAAATATATATATACATATATTAACAATGTCACATCAAAAAGTGTCGACTTTCTACTGAAACATACTAATAATTATTGTTGTTAAACACAGATTTCAACACAAATCCAACAAACACCCCCAAGAGCTGGATAATAATTTGTCAGTTATCTGTTTCAATTACACTTGTGAAATATTTGATTAATTCCACCTCTCGGAACCACTAATTTCCCTACGCACGTCGGACGCTAAGTCATGCGTTACTCCGATGATTTACGATAACTTACGGAGACGTTAATAACGCTTTTGATTTATCGTGCGCGCATGCGCGGGCGTAATTGCAGCTACCGGTTTGAAAATTGATTAAAAAACGAATTAACATTCTATCGATTCGAAATAAGAACGCGCCACAGCCTTAAAGTAAAATTTATTTCGACTCACCTGTGAACGAAATGTGAATTTAATGTTGTCTCGGATCTGTTGTTATATACACCGCTTTACGAGTTATTGATAAAAATAAAATAAATAAAATAAAATAAAATATGTGTTTTCTAAGTTATGTAGGTTAGGTACTTGTAAAAACTGCTATTGCTTTGAGAAGCACTATGGAATACGTAATTAGACAATATCGAGATTTTCTTCGTGTAACAGAAAACAATTCGTGGGTTGATGCTAAAAGTACCAAAGTCAAAAATACGCTATTTGTAGTCCGTTAACGCAAGAAAGTCTTTGAATGATTTATCTGTAAATTCTCTACGGGTAGTTAGAAAAATATATGAGGTTTAAAAAACTAAAATCCTCAAAACGTAATCATTTAAATTCTATATGAAATGCTTACTAGTATTTCAGGTCAAACGTTCCAAATTGCAATCACTGGTTTTTAAACTCACAGAATCCAAAAGATTACAGGTTAAGGACATTTTCCTAACTACCCGAGTAGAATTTAAATATAAATTATTTGTAGTTCTGCTTGAGTTAGCTAACTACGAAGTATTGTATACGTCATTTTTGAATACTGAAGTTTTTAAAAAAATATAAGCTCACCCCAAAAAATCATATAAAAGCACTACCAACGAAAAAGAATTGTCATTTGAATAATTTCATGAACTTTCTTTAATCAAAATATTTTAAAAAATACACGAATTATTTAATTGAATTAAATAGGTATTGGATGCTTCCATTTCTCCTCCGAGGCGGACCTACCCGGACCCGGACAACGCCTAAACTTCACCGCTTCAGATCATGGTCGATGTGAAGCATCTCTTGGTCTAACAGCCGTTCTCTCTAACTTTTCGAATGATCAATCTCAGCCACCGATCAGCCAAGTGTTTTGTTAAGTATTTGCTCTATTTGACTCCAAACATTTTTTTTATCTTTGAACTTCCTAAATTGTCTATGAAGGACTCGCTCACTTCTATGGAAAATATAATTGTACCCCCACACGTTCATAGTCAATAAAATGACATCAAAGTAAAAACTTTCAATGTAAAATTAACATAGACGAGTTAATTTTCTATTTATTATGAATACGTATTATTTGTCTTAAATATTGTAATACAAACACCAACATTTTATATTTAAAAACGTATATGTTAAAAATAAAGTGTTAGCTTGACTTTTACTAAAATGCCGCGAAAATGGAAGTAGACTTTTTTGACGTTTGTCTTTCGTGCGTTCTTTAATTTTCAATCAATAATTATCAATAATATTTTCATCGTCGCTGTCTTCATATTCGCTGTCCATACCCGCTATTGGTATTACATTAAAAATATCTTCATTTTCGCTCTCCATGTTCAAAATTGTCAATACACAATAGATACAAAAAATAGTTCGCGAAACAAATGACGTTTGACCATAGATATCTACGACATTTGACGTTTACACTTTCATTTGACACTCTGTTGACACTTTTTATAACTAGTCTTCTACTGGGAGAACTTTAATCCAGAGAAATCGATAACTTAACATGATCGCAAGTTTGACTGAGAATTTCGTTGGGAAAGGCGAATTTGTGCATTTGAACAGTGCTGAGGCAAAATTTCGGCTCATCAGTTGCTCAGTAAGGTTGGGAAGAACGATCGTAACTACATTTGAAACAACTCCGCCATCTTGCTTTTTTTATAGTTAAATGTCATATTAATGAATTCCCCAATTTTTTTGTTACCACCAAAAACCATTCCAAAGCGACGCAACGTAAATTTTTTATCAACAATTTCACCATTAATAAATTAAGGTCATTAAAAACACAATTATAACGCTATGCGTTCACAGATGGCATTAATTAAAATATTTTAAAAAAAAGAAGACTTTTAGCACGTGATGCTTTTAAATATTAAGATGAATTGTGTGTTGGAGGATATACACATGGAAATGGAATCAGTTATTATTATATGTTAGGTTTAAAGCTGAATTCCTTAAAGAAACTTGTAAAATACTGTATGTCTTTGTGTTGCAATAAAATACTGTATTTTTATATGTTTCAAAAGCGTTTTTAAGTTTTTGTTTTAAGTGTTATAATCATATTTCGAATGCCCTTAATACAATATATCAGACTAATCTAACTAACTAACCATCACGCCGATCCCATGGAGCGGTAGACAGGGCGGATGGACCGCCAAGCAAATCTGTTTTATTACACGTTCTTTGTTTTATTCACATTCATCTATCGATTCATTTATTAATGTGAATACCGCACGAGAATCCCAACTGCCCCCTCCTAACCGGAGCCAGAGAGGCTATGACATTCTTAATCAGGGTATGTTGTAAAGCTGAAGGGTGGATATGGGGAGGGGAAGAAGATGGGGAGGTGGAAGGTTGGGAAGTAACTGGATATTCAGATCTAATCACCAAACACGGCTAAAGCATTTCAAGCATCTTACAAGTATATATCTGACTCTTGATACAATTAAAAAATATTCGATTCCCTAGGTCGTCCCATGTCTTCCTCGGGGGTGCCGTTATATATTCTCTTTTTTGAAGCCATGTCCAACAAATCTAAGTGTCCTTGCATTCTTTTCGGATTTCCACATTTTTAATACGGTCGTAGGTGGTTTCATCACATATACGCCTCAGGTATCTCATTTCTATAGCATTCCGTATACTTTCATCCTTCCTGTATACGATGGGATCAGCACTTAGCCAACCTAAGCGTACGCAAGCTATCTCATGCATCCAGAATACTTAGGAACTTACTTATGCCTACTATAGTGAAAACAGTAAACTATGCTCTATGCCGATCCGATCCCTATTAGCATACGGCATTATCGCTTGGAGTGGCTGGGCTCAAAGTATTATTGACCCTTGACACAAAGCCCCAAAATGAGAATACATGTAATTAGTAAGCGACCGACAAGATACTCCACCATTCGACTCTTCACCGAGCAAGTCTTAAATATACGCTAATACATTTTTAAACAAGATCCATTAAAAAATCTCTCTTACAACACAATTCCATCACCAGATCCAACCGACACTGCACAGTACCTAAACTGTCAGCTCAAAGTTAACTCCAAATCTTAAACCTTCTTCCTGCCCGACTTGTTAAAAATTAAAAATCAACTTTTCTAATTCAAAACATCAATTACACTGTGGATCAGCAATATATTTCAATCACAATACGTACACATTCTACTCACTAACCACCTACACACACTTCATACTTGTCTCACAATACATCCTTTATCTGTACTTAAATATATTATTTAGATAATATGTTAATTATAATTATTTTATTTATTTTAATTCCAGTAAAAAAAAACTTTCATTCCCCTAAATGTTTCAGTTGCATATTCAATTTACATAGCGAAGCTAGCCGTTAGTACCCACCTAAAGTAGTTAATAGAAAAAAAATTAAACTTTTCATAGTCTGCGACATTGTAAATAACTGTAAATAATTATTATCCCTACTATTAATTATATTTAATAATGAAAATCCCAAAAAAATAATGTTTCAAATAAATACCTACTCATCCATTAATAAATATAATATAAATGACACATAGGATTTAGACATTTGCAATATGATGCAACGTGCAGTGTTTTCTATTATTGTGTGTGTCATGTGCGTGCAAAATCATATATTCTCAAGCGAAAACTTTGTAATTTAACATTTTAATCTGGAGTGACCTACCAGGTACTCGTTAGCATGTTTCTGTATCTCCTCGTACATAACAATATAAACCTTAGGAAGTTGTATTTGTACAGCGCCCCTGAGGTGCCTTTTTACAATAACGGCGCTATACAAGTCATCCAAATATTATTATTATTAATGTGTTAAGTGAATATTTTAATTCTATGTTATTTATTTATTTTACTATTCTTTATTGCCATTTTTTTAAATTCCTTTCATTACTGTCTCTGTTAATGATACTGATTATTCTGATTTCTTCCGATTGCTATGCTTCCCTTAATTCTTTCTATTGTTTTATCTTCTAATCCTCTCAATTGCATTGATTTAATAAATAAATAAAATTAATTAATTATTTACCAACAAATCTCTGAATCTTAAAAATAATTTTAATTGACTTAATCGATTCGATTGTCTTAACTCTTTTAATTTTCTTATATTCTTCGAATTCTTTAACTCACTTCCAATCTGTTTATTAATTGTTTATGTATTTTATTTTATTTTTTTATTTATTCCAATCTTGTAATTTATTTTATTTCTCTTAACTATTCTTTAAAAACTTAAATTAAAAGCACCAATTTTTCTTAAATTCTCCCAAATCTTTAAATTATTTTTAATCTTTTAATCATTTTACCTATGTATTTTAATTATTATATTCTAACCTTATATTAACTTCGTCCGCCATAACAGGGAAATTCCTAGCATGCATCATTAAAACAAAATTATTTTTTACTTGAATGAAAACTAAATATTTTTTAAAAAACTTCCTGATTTAGCTCCATACACCTAACTTTGGGAGGTACAGTTTCGTTCTTTCATATTTAAGCTATCTAATCGGTTGGTTCCGACAATTTTACCCTTTGAAATCGTTATATCAAAAGGACCGCTTTGTGTTTTGTTCTAGGCTAGGTATCTAGACATAAGGAATCAAATATAAATTACATTAATTACTATAATCGCTTATAAATGAGAAGATATTGTCCCAAATCTTGGATTGTCTCCCCACACAAGGATTCCGTCTGTAATATCAGTAAGTAGGGGCATACTCTTTGATATAGGAATAATCTGTTTTAATTGCCAACGGCAGCCAACGTCAAGCGAGATTCTGATAATCAGATGAATTATTTAATTAATACTTTCAAAGTCGGTACCACCTAACTTGGCTATGAAGGACAGATCGGGAATGGGAAATCCCGACCCTTTTCACTCAAAGGTTCGAGTATTCACATTTTCATAGATGTATTTTTGGTTATGGTGCTCAGAGATCATTCCTCCTGTTTGGATATCCCAAATTGAAGCCTGCATATATGATGGGAAAAGAACTCGATCTAAAACAAAAAGCTCTATTTTTTTACCAGTGCTCGCTACCATACTTCATGGACTTGGAGGGGAAGATTGCTCTGATGATGGTAACCTTCGGTAGAAGAGGCCAATAGAAGAAGAAGGGGAAGCGTGCTACCTTCCACACAATGCGTTCGTTGCGTGGAACTCCTGTCTTTTACCGAAGATACCCCTTTTCCAGCTTTAAATATCTCTAATTTTATAGATTCATGGCGATTTTTACCTATCCGAAGGCGACAGTTCTCAGTAGGTCCTCAGCCCATCTTCCGTGTGTGTGACAACTCTTCTTATCTTTCTCAACAAATGAAATTATTTGAACGGTATCGGACCATAAGACAGACAATGATACGAACAGCTTCGTCCAGACTACAATCGGCGTGCGCTAGACAAATGCGAACAAGTATCGTGCAATAGTTGAACATTTATAGAAATATAAGAATATTTTATTACAGTCACAAATGATTTCACATGCTTTATTTTGCCCTTTTGATGGCTTAATTATATATTTGATAGTTGGGAATGTGTGAATGAATGAGTAGATACTTTACTATTGATTTGTCATAAGAAATCACTTTGTTCGCGGACAGAATTTTAAATTGGTCTTTTTGATGTTAGGCACAATAAGTCTTTTATTAGACAGGAAGTTAGTTAATTAGATACCTATCTGAAACAAAGGCCTGTCATATTAGATGTTAATGGGCCAAAGAGCTTAGAACCCACGACGCATGAGATGTTCTGGACCACTCGGCTACTAATCGATTACATTACGTAAGTTCTTTAACCGCCCTACCCGTACGAACGTAAGTGATACGGCCGCTATATTATCCCGAAAAATATTCGTATGCGTCAAGTTTGTTCCTGCGTCATCTCGTTTAGTATTTCGAGGTTAGCCGAAGCTAACGGATGTGTTCGGGTATTTTCGTCTCACCCATACAAGTTGGTATATTCTAAGCACGTATTGTTATTGCGAAATCCGATAAAAAAAACGATGGTTTTTTACCTACTTTTTGAATAATAACCCAAAGGACGGGCGGTTAAAGGCCTTTCGAAGACAATAAGGAACATAAGACCACTTAAAAAAAAATCAATAATGACGTTCTAACTCTTAAATACTAATATTTTTCTCTGCAGTTAGTTAAAATAATCAAAGCCCGCCAAAACGCTACAAATCTATGGCCGGTCGGTTTTGAGGTTAGAATGTCAAATGTCAAAACAAGGATGAGCTTTACCGTAGCCACAAAGTCTATATTATATTTATAGTAAACCATGACTAAACATAATTAAGAAAATTATCTACCTTTTTAGAAACTTTAACCCAAAGAATAATAATAGTAGATGACAATTGATTTTTTACCAGCTCAGCCACTGACCGGTCATCTGATTTGTATATTCTGACTCGCCGTTTGTTGATCTACATGAATTTATATTTTTTAAGCCATAAATTTTTCACGGGAGTACTCAGAATCATCTATCATTCACCGAGAAAATAAATTAAAAAAAACTGTACTTCAAAATCGACGATCCTTTTTATATGTGTTCGCCAATCAAAAATTCCATTAGTAGCTGCTCATACAATCAAGCTTCATAGCTAAACTTTTATTAAAATCGCTCATGGGCAGCGAAGCAAGCGCAATTTTATTTGGTTCGCAAATTTTTATACTTCAATTGAATGAAAACGCGATATGATTTACAAATCAGCTTTATGGAGCAATTCAAAACTTTGCGAAGCGTTCACAAAACGATTTGCTCTCGCTCAAAAATATTTTTTTTTGATATTTACTAAACAAAAATACTTCGCGGTACGTAAACCGACAAAATAACCAAAAAAAAAATTTGTTAAATAAATTCTTTTCTTAGAAATCCAAAATAAAATAAATATCTTCAATACTTTAGGAGAAGGGCAATAATAAATAAACAATGTATTTCACACTTAAAAATGCTTTTATAATAATCCCAATAGATTTTTGAATAAATCATTGTCATTCGCTTTATTGTAGTAATACTCGTATGTGGAACCACATAGCTTTTCAATTGCCGATGCAAACAAGATAGTGGATTTTCTTGGAGGAATTCCAAAACTTGACGATTTAGTCAAAAAGTTTGGGTTTCTTTGACCTATTAAAAGTTGAGGAGATGCATGAGAAATGGATTTTACGATGAATTCTCTTAGTTTATTAGCTTCCTGTTTGTCTGTCGGGGTTCGAGTTCCGAAGTTCCGCGGCTCGGCACTCTCGACAGTTCAGGAAGTGGCATCAGCCATTCCCGTCACGTAATAGAAAGTTATAATGTAAGAAGTTTTGATGACCGCAAAAGGACAAGAAAATACATCGGGTAATAAGAAGATTGCTGAGAACGTACGGCTTCATTTAATTTGTTTAAATAGCCGTAAAGTTGCAAGGCACACATGAGAACATTACGTTTGATTGGTTTCGAGCGTGCTTTGCGTCTTACGCCGTTTTCAATGTTTCAAGTAAAGCAACTTGTGCTGGTTGTTGGATGTAACGATGAATTATATTAATCTCCCAGCAATGAAATACACATTAAACCACTACGAACACTTGACACGATTTATTATGTTTCAGTACCGAGACGTGATCATCAAATAAATGCTATTGTACATGAGATATACAACAGACTTGTACTTAATTTAATCATATCGAACCTTTCAGTGTTGTCTTTATGCCAAATAAATATATATTACAATAACACAACTCTAAGCCTAGTTGCACATAATATTATAGTGGTATACTTGCTATAAAAACATACTTAATATTCCACTGCACAAAACTAAAGCCAAACTTAAAACAACTCTAAACGAAACTCATGTTGCCAGAAACTCATATCCATAAATGGAAAAAATGGAAACGTAAATTGCTTAGCTAGGCTAGCCGGTTAGTAATTATTTCACGCACCGTTGGGTAAATGTGTCCACAGTCCGCAACACTGTAAATAATTAAATGTGTAAAAAAACGTAAATATCTATTAAAAGTATTTAAGGTCATTTTATAAATATTCTCCAGTCCGTTTCAAATAAATACGAACTCTTCTTGTACCACCAATATTCTAATAAATGTAATATCAATTGAAAAGGGGGATAAAATATAACCTATATACCTTATCTAAGTCTAAATTGTCTAATAAAACTGTTCATCTAAAGGGACCTGCCAGGTAAATATATTTTCTGTATCTGTTTGTACATAATTAGGTATAGAATATGAAGTAATATTTGTACAGCGTCCATGAGGATATTTTGCACAAAAACGGCGCTATGCAAATCATCAAATTATCAATATTATTATTATTATACATTATGATAATTTAATGATAAGTAGGTACATTGTATTTATAAATTAAGGTAAACTTGCGAAGAAAAATCACTTAAGGGTGCTACATCAATACTTAGGCATAATGAATATTATTTTATCTTTACTACTACGCTAGACATAAAGATTAGCGTTTAGTTAAAAAAAAAACAGTCACTTCTATTCATTCCTAACATCAATAATTCATAAATTTAGATAGGAGCTCTTTATTCTAATGAACGTATTAAAACAGATTTTAGAGATTTTTGATAGAAAGCAGTCACTTTATGGTTAGACATATTTAATAAAAATAAAACAATAACTTTCTTTATAACCACGAGATTTATTTAATTTTATTAGGACCGACTGGTTTCGCTTAACACAAGCATCATCGGGGTAAAAAATTAAACTAAACAGTTTAATTTTGCACCCTGATGATGCTTGTGTTAAGCGAAACCGGTCGGTCCTAATAAAAATAAATAAATCTCGTGGTTATAAAAAAAAAAATTGTTTTATTTTCATTAGATTTTAGAGAGTTTGTCATCTTGATGTAGGTTATATATAGGTTAGATAAATTATGTTGTAAAGCGCCCTTGCGGTGATTTTCTCACGAAAACGGCGCTATAGAAATAATCCATTTATTATTATTATTATTATTAAAGATTTTCAAACTGAAATATCTCCTTTTTCACTTACGTGTTATTTATACCTAAAGTTGTAGGTAGGTATATATAATTAAGTACCTACATACTATATAATATAAAAATATGCACATCTTTACGCAGCATCGCGCTTATTTGTGGTAGTGTACGCATAGATTTATGTTATTAACCGATGAGCTGGTGGATGCTATCTGTTGCTAGCTTTATATACAATAAATTGTTCATACTTAGTACTAGGATAGAGCCTTGGAAAATATTTGTACGGCTCCCTTAATAGCAATAAAAATAATTGGATGATTTGCATAGCGCCGTTCTTTGAAAAATCACCTCGAGGGCGCTGTACAAATATTACTTCATATTCTCTATCTAATTATGTACAAACAGATACGGAAAAAAACATACTTACCTGGAAGGAAGCTTCAGATGAATACAGTTTTATTAGAAAATTTAAGCTTAGAGTAGATATTATTTTTACTGTTTGTATTTATTTAAAATATTTATAATTTTTAGAACTGAAAATTATTTATAACATAATCTTAAAAAGCTTACGAAGTTTTTAATACATATTTAGATTTTGTTTAAACATTTGGTTATTTACAGTGTTGCGGGCTGTGGACGCATATGCGCACCGGTGCGTGAATTTTTTTATTTATTCTATAAGTGAATTTAAGTACTAACCGGCTAGCCTAGCTATGCATTTTTTTTTACAAAAACAGCGCTATAACAATCTTGCAAATATTATTAGTATTATTATTATTAAGGGTGTAAAGAATATGATGCCCAGTCCTAAAATCTTAAACCCAAAAGTTATTTTCTACACGCACTAATGATTCCGGTTAATAAATCAAGCCAGTAGCAGAATTCAAAATCCAAATAACACCATAAAATACTTTCAAAATAAACCTACGCAAACACTTCCAAACCGAGAGCAGTTAATCATGGCAAGAATGCTCAAATCCCGCCATAAACTTCACGCAGAAGAATAGTTTCACAATCCCAGAGAATAGTCTGGAATGGTTTTAAAATCCCCTTTGCACGCCCAACGGCGTCCAGGTAAACAGTAAACAAACACGGTGACCAAATGATGCCAGATGATTCGAGATGACAGCATCCATTATGGAACTAAATACCGGGACCTCTCTCAAAGGGGCCGTTCAAAGAGATCTTTGTTCCCAATCCCTTTGTTGCAGTGCAGTGTCTTCCATTTAGAAAAACACATTTCGTTCAGGTGTGACCACGAAGCTTTAGGACTGAGAATAGAAACTAGACCAAATAAAAATATACTTGAATAATTTACGTAACGCCAATTCTGAGAAATATTACCTCAAGGGCGCTGAACAGGGTTAAAAAATCATTGAGATCAAGAGGCATTTAAGAATACCCCTTTATTAATTATTGAAAATATATCAATAACTCTCAATCAAAATGTATCACAGGAATTAAAGAGATTCGGTCGATTCTCAGAATTCCAGGAATTCAACAAGGACTCAGTAATTGATAGACACGCAAGTCCCGGATAGACCAGAAGTTCCGAGTTCGAGTCTCAGTAAGGACCGTATGTTTTTAATTTCTTATTTTCGTTGCGAGTTATTGATGTTATTTTCTATAATTAAGGCCCCGCATTAATCTCCGAGAATTTAGATTTACGTAAGAAGTCTCTATGTCATAGCTCTGAATCCCGACTGACCGCTGTTGAAAGGCAGATATGATCATTCGAAAGATAGAAAGAGCGCACCAATGTGAAGAGCGTTTAGAATAAATGGGCGTAAGTGACAATTCTAGAAATATTAATAAAACACGAAATATTTAAGATAGATCAAAAATCTCAAGAAGAATGTCTTAAGTAGCATTAAAATAAACACTATGATTTTTTTTCAAACCTGTAACATGTTAAAAAACAGAACAAACTCGTTTTTTTTTTTAATTTTCGCAGTATAGTTTACGATTTTTTTCTATCGGGGGAATTTCATATACTTACATTTTTAGCCTGTTGACTGATTAGAGATTATCTTCAATATATATATATATTTTTTTTAAGTACATAAAACTTCCAGTTTTTAAAGGGTATTTGTAATATATCCATAGAAATTCTGTTTTTCAGAGCCTAAGTATTACAATGAAGTCTACAGATTTAATAAGTTAACATTAATTTTGATACCCCTTTCTGTTTATTTCACGTTTGTCTGTAAAATAGTCATGTAGTGTGCTTAAATCATATCTGCTGTGGATAGGAAAAAAATTATTGATTTAAAATTCAGGATCTTAGGTTAAGTTTATAAAAAAATGTAATATCTACATTGTTTCTTAATTGATAAGAAACATGGTGATAAAAGAATATTTAAAATCGTTAAAACAAAAACAAAAACAAAAAGATTTCTCCCTGAACTGGCCATACGTCCGCTCAAAAAGTGCCCCGAGCATAGAATACAGTCTTACAACTTAGAGAGTACCATGTAAAGGTGCCTTACGGATCCAAGTTTCTACATAATAACTGTAGCAGAATTGGTGAAGATGAAATTTCACAGGTATTGTGCAAAAGTGGTTGTGTCCTTTTGTGCTGTCATTTAAGTGGCCGCTCCTTTGTTATTCTTCATATTCTTTTGCGAGAAAGGATGAAATTTGATAGTAAGTTAATATTTGATAAGCAATTATGCCGAGTTCTATGCTATTGTAAGACCGAACAAGCTCGCACCAGAAGGTTATTCCAATATGTCTGCAGTGTGCTTTAGGTCATGGAAGGATAACAGATTCAATGGGTTACAGACTACAAAGACTTTAGAAGATGAATATGGTGTTATTTTTAGTTTATCGATAACATCTTCTTTTATGTGACGATGTAGACCTTATGATAATATTAGTTCGTTTTGCAAGTTGAACATTTTGAATAAACTAATACGACGGAACTTCGAGCAACTCTGTACGGGAATGCACTCGCCAATTTATGTATTAGGTTTATCTGAAATAAGGGTATTTATTTCACGATATAAAAATTTCACTAATCAGCACACAACGAGTTTTCAAAACATCCAATAACAAAAAATATTAAAGCTTTGTCCCTATAAAACATATTTTCGAATGTAATCTAATACAAACCAACCCTACCCGACTTTAACATAAATTGCTTTTTTTGGAAAGTTTCTATGATAAGCTTGACGCCAACCGTCGATGTACTCGTATGAGACAGGATTTTACGCAGACCCACAGGTACCTCCGCAAGGGTTGGAACGTACAGGTAACACTGTCTCTCACTGAGCTTTTATTGTCATTCAGTTTCATAATTATTGTGCTTAAAATTACTTATATTTGTTTCGTATATCAAGGAGGTAATAGAAATTCGAACACTCACGTTTTTTAGAAGGCAGGCACATTATTATTTACAGTTTTAAAGCTGTTTAGCTCGGGTTCTTTGGTTCATTAGTTTGGCTACCTGCTGACATCGAAACCACGGTCACCTGTTGTAGAACGTTGCATTTTAATAAGTGTTCCAAACTTCTACCATGCGCCAATGAAATATGGTAAACTATTCGGACTATGAACAAATACAAAGGAAAAATACATTGAGGTGACCTTTCACAAAAACGATGCCATATACATTACCTAATTATTATTAGCACTTATAAACAAATAACAATACGTGATGAGATAAGGTAAATAATTGAGTATTATCGTAAAAATAATTACATATATAATAATTACTATTATGCATCTTAAAATTTCCCATCAATTCCTTTCGATTTGTTTCATAGTAACTACCGACAAATGTACCAGTGAGTAATTGTATATATTTAAAATCATTTTAGAGATAAAATTTCCCATCAATTCCTTTCGATTTGTTTCATAGTAACTACCTACAAATGTACCAGTGAGTAATTGTATATATTTAAAATCATTTTAGAGATAAAATTTCCCATCAATTCCTTTCGATTTGTTTCATAGTAACTACCTACAAATGTACCAGTGAGTAATTGTCTATATTTAACATCATTTTAGATATAAAATTTTCCCATCAATTCCTTTCGATTTGTTTCATAGTAACTACCTACAATACCAGTGAGTAATTGTCTATATTTAACATTATTTTAGAGATAAAATATAATTGTTTACTTCTGTAAAGCGTCATTGAGGTATACTTTTCAAAAATGCACTGTAGAAATTAGTCGAGAATTTTTATTATATTCTCCGTTGATCTTTCTGAATTCTAAAGCGCTGGAATTCACTGTGGAAAGAGCATTCCAAAGGGCATTCCCCTGCATTAAGAGGGGATCTCCGTCCGCCCTGTAAGGGTTCGAATCTCGAGTATTGTGCTCTGTCAATGGGACCTTATTGATAGAAGTTGGAAAAAAACCATGAAACTGTTGAAAGGAAATTTACCACCGAGAAGTCTAGAGTGTTGTAGCATGGGATAGAAGCAGCGCCTAATCTAAATTCATTACAATTTTATTTATAGATTTTGACCGAGTGGATGTATTAAAAGAGAGGAGTGTAAGGAGAATATATGACGCGAATGTGAATGAAAGGAGAAACCGGGAACATCCGAGGAAGACATGGCACGATCAAGTGAATCAAATTCTTGAGTCGGGCCGTGTCAGAAGTCGGAATAACAGAACAGAATGTATGAGACGTTGTATGAAAGAGAATGAAGCAAGAAGTGTATGCCAAGATCGAGTTGTTTGGCGGTCCGTGTTCTCTGCCTACCCCTGCGGAAAAAGGTACTATTTATAATAATAGGAATATAGTAATATTATAACCCAACCTTATGACAACACGAGAGAGGATTTAAAAATGGAAACTTTAAATAATGGCGTCATTAATTGGATGATTTGTATAGCGCCGTTTTGGTGAAATATCACCTCAAGGGCGGTGTACAAAATTTTACTTCCTGTTCTCTGTCGAATTATGTAGTTACAGAAAAATATACTTACCTGGCAGGTCGCTTCACATGAACACAGTTTTATTAGAAAATTTAAGCTTAGAGAAGATATGATTTTTACAATAATAATAATAGTAATAATTGAATGACGTGTATAGCGCCGTTTTTGTGAAACATCACCTCAAGGGTGCTATACAAATATTATTTCCTATTCTCTATCTAATTATGTACAAACAGATACAGAACAAAACATACTTACCTGCAGCTGGCAGGTCGCTTTAGATGAACATAGTTTTAATAGAAAATTTAGATTGGTTATAAATAAATAAAATAGATAAATTTAAATAAAAGGGATGATATATTTACAGTTGCTATTTTATCCTCCCTTTCCATTGATGTTACATTTATTAGAAGATTGGTGGGCACAAGAAGAGTTGGTACTTATTTGAAATATTTATAATTTTTAGGACTGGAGAATATTTATAAATGACATTAAACAGCGTAAGAATTTTTTAATAGATATAAACATTTTGTATTAATTTTTTTAACACGTTTAGTTATTTATAGTGTTGCGGGCTGTGGATGGATTTGCGCACCGACGCGTGATTTTGTTTTGCTTTTTCTATAAATGACTTTAGGTAAACACTAACCGGCTAGCATAGCTAAGAGATTGACGTGTGCATTTCTTCAATTTATGGATATGACTGTCTGAAAAGATGAATTTTAAGTTTAGTTCTGAATTCTGTCGAGTATTATTTCTTAAGTCATGCGGCAGTTCATTCATTTAGGTCCTGATACTATGAAAGCACGATCACCAAATTTAGTATTAGGTGTGCGCTTTGGTTCCTTTAACCTCCCCATAGCTGATGATGCTGCTAACCTAAGGGTAGACTGTCGTGAATTGGTATTTTTAGGAATACATCGTTCTGATAAGTAAGGAGGAGCCATTCCGTTAAGTGACTTTAATATCACCCAGCACTTGAACTGGATTCTTTCGGGACATTTGAGCCAGTGGAGATTATGCTATGATCTAGGTAACCACTATTATTAAAGGACAATGGCAGTTAGACTTTGTAATGAATAAAAATTATTGTTCTCGTTATATATTAATTTGATATTAGACATTATTCAGACGTCATCAGTGAATTCCGTTCCGTTTCTCAGACAAATCGAGCTAGTGGCGAGGAATACTAGAAATCTTCACATCTGAAGTATCAGGCAAACAGAACTTGAAGACGGTATCGCTGGCAACTGTAAAACGATCTCATTCCTCTGTTCCGGAGTGTCTGAGGCGCATCAACTTTCCACTTGAGGGATGAAAGAAGAAGATTGACGTGTAGTGGGAGAGGCGAAAAGAAACACGACCCGAGCTTAGTAATAATAATTGGTTATTTTAAACACCGAGATGAAAAAAATAAAGCGATGAAAGATGAAAGGGATTTTTTATTTGAGAAATAAATGGCCACTTTATATTTTGTGAGTGGTTAGATTTGTGCGAATCTGGTGAACAGTTCGATGTTTAAAGGGTTGATTTTTTTAATTGTATTTATTTTCATCCATCAAAGGTGTTCTTAGTCATCGATTCATAGTTTAGGAGATAATAATAATAATCATTTTTAAAATGCTTTCTTTAAAACCAATATTTAATATATAAATATCAACATGTTTCGGAAGCGATGTTTCCTTCATCGGGATACACAGTATACTGAGAAATAATGACAAGAATAGACAAATCACAAAACATATGCAAAAAGTAACAAAAAATTATGAAAGCCGGTAAGCAATTAATTAAAATTGTAAAAATAATGAAAAAATAATAAAAACCAATTACAAAATATTGAATAATAAATTGATATTCTTATATCATTTTTTTTATAAACAAAATCAAGGAAATAAACAGGCATAAATATTTTTGCTACTATTATTTTTATTTATATTATTCTAAATATAAGTATAAAGATAAAAATAAATTTAAGAGATAGACATTTAAAAAAGAAAAGGTTTTTAATAATATTTAATTGAATATTAAAACCTTTTTCTAATTTCTGACATTTCAAATTGAACTAATTGTAAATCAGTTGTATTTGTTTGTAAAATTTTAAAACCTTTATCTATGGCCAAAATAAAAGATTTGTTTTCGGCAAATTCAGGATTATTATTATTATCACTTCAGATGCTTCTTAACTCCTTTCTCAAATTGTTGAAGTCTTTCCTACATTAAAAAGTTTCAACAGTTACAAATTACTTTACAGACCCACGGTTTATTTAAAATATCATCTTTATCCTAGTTATTTAAAACATAATTAATAATTAGAATATATGAGACGTTGTATGAAAGTGAGCAAGAAGTGTATGCCAAGATCGAGTTGTTTGGCGGCCTGTCCTCTCTGCCTACCCCTGCGGCGAAACGGCGTGATGGTTAGCTAATAAATAATAATAATATTCGGATGATTTTTATAGCGCCGTTTTTGTGAAAAATCACCTCAAGGGCGCTTTACAAATCTTACTTCCTATTCTTACATTATTCCTATATTAAATCTATGACATTTTTTTTTTTTGGACACTATCATTATACATTATTTATAGACCATATAAAGGATGCAGTTAAATTATCAAAACTAAATACGGCTTGGTCTAAGTTTTCATACATGTTTAATTGAAAAAAAAATAGAAGCTATCTGTATTTATTCCTTACGATATATTGCAAGACGCTAATACGAATGATAGGAGTTATGTGAAGTTGGGCGGCGGGTGAGGACGGGGGCCGGGGGTACTGATCCTTTCTTCCAATCTTCTTTGTCTTTGTTGGTGACGCCCCTGGGCTGCGTAACGGGACGCTCGGTGTTGGTTTGCCCATACGCCAGGTGGCGCTCGTCGGCCGGCTTCAGGATCTGGAAACACCACATCAGCGTGTCGTCTATTTCTCGCCCCAGCCGGTGGTATCCTTCTCGGGGTCGGACCACAGCAGGCCGCGGAGCAGCCTTCTCGGGCACGTCCGTGGGCCGCATGATGCACCGGATCTGCTCCGTGAACTGGAGGTCAGAACTCAGGTCGCGTGACAGCAGAAGATCTTCTCGTCAAATGTTTTTATTTCCTATTGCGCCTTTCTCGGTAGCCACGAAATCTAATTTTGCGGATTGCAGTTGTGGTACAGTGTTCAAGGTTATACAGCGATATCTTTGCAGCTTATTAAAGGCTCCAAAATAGCACATTCACCATTAAGTTTGAGTTTGAGTTGTCTAGCTCGTATACGATATTGTTTACAATCACCACAGTTCAAAGAATAACATTGTAAATCATTTACTTTGGGACACTTTTAACAAGCAAAAGGTCTTTTAATAAGCACATGTGTCGAACGCTTCGACCGACCGATGCTTTTGGGTTAGTTTAGAACGACGCGACAGATTTGAACTTAAAATATTTGGGTTTTTATTTGATTTTTTATTATAAACTTGATTTAAGCCCGAAACGGCCACACTAAAATTATATGATTTTTATAAATGTAACCTATAAATTATTGCGGTTATTTTACGCTACTTTAACACCGGAAAATTAAGAACTAAGCAATATTTCCCAGATAAACTGGAGCGCTTATAAAAAGCTGCCGGCTGCTGCGAGAGCGCCAACAACAAGCTAGTTAGTTAGTTAGAATATAATGCTTCTTGGATAGTATTTTTGATGTTTTTATTACTAAATTTGAATTATGATTATTTAATAATAGTATTGTTCTCCATTGTTTCTCAAGGTCAATTATTTGTGGATGAACATAACATTTAATACATTTTTTTAAAAATTTTGTTTAACATATTATTTACTATTTTTTGTATTATAACCGTTGTTGATTGCAATCTGTTTAATTACATATCGTCGCTGCATAAATAATATAGCTTATGTGCCGTTTCGTACATTCTGCGATGATCGAGTAAAACTGCTTTAAAAAATAATTGCAAAGACTAGATTTTCTAAAAAGAATAGATTTGTTTAGCTGGAAAGCTTGCCTAATAATTATAAAAAAAATATTTTTTCAAATCAGTTAAAGCAGTTTTTCTCGATCATCTCAGAATGTACGAAACGGCACAAAAGCTATATTATGAACGCAGCGACGATATAACTCTTTGTTTAAAAATTTTTTTGGAGTAAGGAACATTAGCTAATCTACTAAGCGTGGAATGAAAAGATGATAATTTTTTAGCAAAAGCATGATTAGAAGTTGTATGTATAACTATGTGTTAAGTATCTTTAAACAAAACATTTCCTATTAATTTTATTACAATAAAAACAGAGTGATTTTGCGATTATTGAAGGAGTAGTAATAATTATTGGATAATCAGCTCTGTTAATTTGAAAAATCCCCCCAATTGCCCTATACATACATTACTTCCTAGACTCATTACTAGCCAATTATATACAAACAGATACAGACACATACTCGTACATGATTACCTGGTAGATCACTTCTGGTGAACACAGTTTTTTTACAACGTTGATGTTTGAAAAAAATACTACTTTGCACGCAGAAGACAAAAATATTAAAAACAATGCATATCAAAAACAACAATTAACTGGGAGCGCTGGTACATAAATTATCGTTATCACAATTTAAATAATTATAATTGATTTGCAATATACAGAGGAAAAACGGAAGGGTATCCTATTTCTCCATAAGCATCTTCTTTGGCTGATATAATAAGAATATAATAAGAATTCAACATAAAAAAACACAGACGATATTCATCTGGGGCGGGATCATAATCCGATAGATCGCGGCGGTTACAAACACAATACAAATATTGCGGCGGGTTGCGAGTGCGAATTAATGCGTGCTGAAGGAATTCACAGCGGACAATGATGAGGGTAAAATCAATGGACTGGGTATGGATTACAATTGGGTAGGTTTATAAGGATGCATATTATTGTGTAAATTAACTATACTATCCAAGTTGAACCATAACCGGCGTAAACATTAATTTTGTTTAAGTTAAGAATACCTCTTCCCGATCACCTTCTTGGATGAGTGACGACTTGGTAGAAAAACGTAATAAAATCATTAACAACAAACTGGATGCCTGGGTGCCTATTGAGCTGAGAGATAAAGTATCGAAAGGTCTTTAGATTGATTTATTCGCAGTAAATTCGGAGTACTTAATAATATATCTAAACCGATAGTAAATGATTCGTTTCTTTAATAAATTGTTCGTGTTTGTACATGTGTCCTGGTCAGGTCTGTAATAGATTGTATCGCGCCCAGTCGCGTTGTTTATTACACTACAAGGCCCCATTACTGGAATCAATTTGCATAATCAGCCGCGGATTCCACGGGTCACGGCGGGTCTGCCGGGGGACCGGACTGCTCTAATAAATATTACGGAGATGTGCGGAACATAAATAAGTCACCTTCAGATCGGGATACCGTTGTGACGGGTCTCCCCAGGGGTAGGCAGTGACGAGGATTCGCCACATTTGCCAACCCTAATTTCTTCTCAGGGACAAAAACTGTAAAGATGCCTCTATGAATTTCATGTCGATGCGGGTAACCATATTTTAGTCTAGCTTTGTTAAGCACCTTTGAGGTGATATTTGATATATGAGGCATCCACAGCACGCAACACTGTAAATAGGTTAGGTTTTGACTTTTGGATTGAACGGACACGTGCATGCGATCTGTTCAAAACAAAACTCAAGACATAAGGCCTCTGAAGATGGACAATGTGATTTGTCCGAAACGTCGGGAGTAAAAAAGTCCTTCTAAGGACTACATTACGCGGGTAAGCCGAGAAAATTATTCTACATCTTACACCCGTGAAAATCTCAACCATACAATATATATATATCATGTGTGGGGATTTTAATCAAAGTTTGTGCAAGTTTGAAATTTTGATAATATTATTTTTTCACTGAAATTAAGAGTAGATTAACTAATTTAGAGAGCCAGGAGATTCCTCATTCTATTGGTGAGATAGTGAGAGCAATATTTCAGCAAAATGTTGATTAATAAAATATTTATGTAGATGTTATTAATAATTTGGGCATGATATTTTTCCGTTACGAAAATGCCCAATCTAATTAATGAAAGACAAAACTGTCTCAACTCCACAAATATTCCAGATTGTCATGAAGATTGCAAGGGCATATTCTAATTAAAATCTCATATAACCGTGACCTCACGCTAGATGATCTACATTCGACAGAATTTGATACTACAATGCAATATTCCCACGAATGAAAAATGCGATTTGTTTGTCATGTAGACTGTTATAAATACTATGATACATTCATTCTAGAACCTCCCAATGATACCAGCATATTTAAATAACTTTTACCCGCGTCAGATTTTGATTTGAAACGTGCTAAACACATCCTTTTCTCTACAGATCAAACAAGCGGGTTCTTTAATTCAATCTCCACGAATTACTGTTTTGCCTACAGAACGTAATAAATCATCTGAAATAACACCCGCACGACGGGCCGGCCGTGCAGCGCCGGTAAGTAGGAACGCCGGAGACGAAAAAAATCAATAACTCCGACTGAATACTGTGATTATAATTTTACCTGGGCCCGGGCACCGGTCCCGGTCCGAGCGCGGTTTATCAAAGTTCGTTGTTATTTTATCAACAATAAATAAATAAAAATCAATATATTGGAATAACTTATTGAAGCTCATAAACCTCATTGTAATATTTCATAATGTACTTAATTAAGGTTAAACGAAACGTGATATGCACTCACAGATGGCGATAATTGAAATATTTTATAAAAAAAAAAACATTTTAATATTGAGACGAATTGTTTGTTGGAGGGTGTACATACGGAATATGAAACGGAATAAATTAGCGCTATTTATGAGGGCGTATTACGTGTCGTTTAGCCATAATAGAGTGTTTTCCTAGTAAGACATAGGTCCTGTGTTCGATTCCATATATTATTTTCTGTTATTTGTTTTTGTTTTGCATTTTCAACTGAGGTTTGTTAAATATTACCTTGACTGATTGAAAATTATACTAATTGCTTGACATGACTTTAAATGAATATTTTGTGCAGGTAATTCGTACAGTTACAATATGAATAAAACAAATGATCACTATACGAGTATAATAATTAACATTGTATGGCATCTTGGGTTGGAAAACAGAATCAGAAGTCACCTACAGATGAGGTGGGCTAACGACCTAAAGAGAATTCGTATATTATGGGTAACAAAATAAAATATAGCAAACAGTACAATGCTATAGGAAGTAACAAAAATAGTTGTGAATATAACAAGAAAAAGGTAATCCGTATATACCCAAATGCTGGGTGAGCGGTAAAGGTACATTTATAACTTAAATTTGACAATTTAGTATTATAATGTAGAAATTACACTATAGTTCACAATACAGTTAAAATAGGTAGGAAGGTAGGAACAAAGATTAATTTACAAATCCCATTATTTTATAATTTCTTCAAATGATTGGTATTCACTTTGTGGCGTCATTATTAATAAATTTACTAAAAAACATACTTTGTATTCACCACTTTTTTTAATATACACAGATATCTTTTGATCTTTTATTTTTTATACTTTATATTTTAAACTTGTACATCTCAATTGTAATTCATTATTAATCTACACTAATTTACAAAATGCATATCATACTTTAGTTTTTTATACTGTAAACTTTTACTCTTTTTACTTTCAAATTTTATATCTCATATGTAATTCATTCTTTCCCTACAGTAAATTTATAAAAGGCATATCATACTTTAAACTTTTATACTTTAAACTTCTATACTTTATACTTAAACTTTTACATCTCATACGTAATTCATTAATACTCTACATTAAATTAAAAAATGCATATCATACTTTAAACTGTTATACTTTATACTTTAAACTTTTATATCACAAACGTAATTCATTATTACTCTACAATACAGTACATTAAATTTAAAAAAATGAAACATACTTTAAAAAAAAACACTTTTTTTTTTCTTCTCAAATTTACTTTATGGATTCTTTTATATTCTCTCATGTATATGTATATTAATATGAACTAAACTTATCAAACGGGACTTGTTCCTAGTTGGACAGTCAAAGCCTTCTTAAATATTTCTGTACAATAATGTGTGTTTCAAATAAATATTATTATTATTATTATTATCTATCGACATGTTTTGAAAGTCATGCTTTCTTCGTCAGGAATATATAGAACACTAAAATATAATAATGTCAAGTATAGACAGATGATAAAAATTAGAACACAATCGTGTAAGAATAGAGAAATTATAAACATAAACAAAAGTTGATTAAAGTAGGTAAGTTATAAATAAATAATAATGATTTTGAAAGAAAAAATATGGTATTACGCTCTGATATTCTCCTATACCTACTTAGTGTAGGTACAGTGTTGGACAATAATGAATCCTCATATTTGCTATGTTTTCTGTCACTAAAAATGTAATCATAGACCTGTTAATTTTCCATCATCATATTATACATACCGTTTGTAATTTGTTTTTAATGTAACATATTATATATACACGTTGTCAAATGTGTTCCTGCTGACATACTACAAAAGTAGTTTAGCGGGTTTTAAATGTTAAGAAAAAAAACGTGATTTTTAAACTTTGATTGATAAACGGGTTAGAGAATCACCTGGCCTCACCCAAAACACATGGGCCTGTAAACTCCGCCAGCTTTTTAGTGTTATCTAAATGGGATCTACATTTAAATTAATTTCCTCAAATTCGGCTTTTTTTATATTCACTTAACCGCGCTGCGGTCGGGCTCTAAACAAGTATACCCAATTTTAATACTTAACCGACAATTTTTATTGGGATACCTAAGCAAATGTATTTTTAATAGATTCTCTGACCGTTTGTTATCATGCTTCGTCGGCACTTGGAGTGGTCGGTGGTGACGGCTGGCGGACTGTTTTCTAACGTAGTTATTTGTAATTTTAAATTATACCAAAATATTGGGGAAAATAAATATCGCTTTTCACTGTTATTTACACCTGCCACGATTTGGACAATATGTTCTTTTAAAAATATGTATTAGATAATTTATGGAATATATATGTTTATATTGGAGATTATTTTACTATTAAAATAAAACTGCTTTATGTTATTGCAATTCAAAGGTGCGAATAAACTGTTTTACATTTTTTATAAGATTTGAAACAATATTGACAAAATTCAAACAACGTTTGGTGACTTAGTAGGGGTGTCTGGGTTCATGGGTGTGGTATCTCTAGGACTTAGCGTTGGATGCGTCTGCCCACCAACTGCGTGGTAGGCCGGTTGAGGGAGACCCTTGACCTCTCAAGCCGGACTCTCTCGACCCATTGCCTTGCATCGCAGTGGGACGGATGGATTAATATGTCCGTCACTCCTTGACACAATGACCCTCAGATTCCTACCCACACCTCATACCTTTTTCCTTTTCAGAACTTCGTCTCTTTTCATTTCTTAATAATACTCTCCACATAGCATCCCTAAAGATGACATGGGCCCTGAGGGAAATTATTTTCCTTAGGGCTTCTTATGTGGTGTTAATATATATATATATATATAAAAAAATGTCGATACCGGTTAAAATAAAAAAGATAAATTGAAATATTGTGATTTTCAAGAAAAATGTGGTTGATAAAAAAATACTGTATGGGAACTGAGTTCGGGAACGCAATTGGTAGAGCGTGCGCCCGGCAATCGGAAGATCTGAGCCACCGATCAGCCAAGTATTTTGTTGAGCATTCGCTCTGTTTCCCTGTGTCCACGCATTTTTTATCCAAAATTGCCTATGGAGGTGCCCGCCCACCACACAGGTAGACTATAGAATAGTGCCCGCCCACTTTCATAGAAAATAAAATAGTGCCCGCCCACTTTCATAGATGTATATTTACCATTTGACGTTAGTCTTTCGTGAAAAACAAGATAAAACGTAGCTTGTAAAAAGTCAAATAAGTTAGGTTCTTTTCAGTTTTATTTAGAACAAAAAAAAATGTGTTTTGACAATCGAAAATGGAAATAAATCTTAACTAACTAATCATCACGCCGTTTCCCCGCAGGGCTAGGCAGAGAGGACGGACCGCCAAACAACTCGATCTTGGCATACACTTCTTGCTTCATTCACATTCATACATCGTCTCATACATTCTCTTCTATTATTCCGACTTCTTACATGACCCGACTCAAGTATTTCATTCACTTGATCGTGCCATGTCTTCCTCGGGCGTCCCCGGCTTCGTCTTCCATTCACATTCGCGTCATACATTCTTACACTCCTTTCTTCGTTCATTCGCTCCACATGCCCAAACCATGTAAGCGTCCCTTTCTTAATCTTACTCATTACGCTTACATTCTTTACGAATTTCAACATTTCTCACACGATCATACATGGTTTTACCACACATTCGTATCAGAGATCTCATTTCTACGGCATTCAGTTTACTTTCATCCTTCCTCTGCCAATTCCATGCCTCACTGCCATACATCAGGGTTGGTATTAGCACTCCATTGTGGACTACTAGCTTCGCTTCTTTGGACAACTTTTTGTTAGCGCCAACCGCGTTCAGTCCTCCGTTAATGGAGTTTCCTGCATTCACCCTTCTTTCAATATCCCTATCAGTCTTTCCATCTCTCGTAAACATACTTCCCAAATACATAAACTCATCGACCTGCTCCAAGTATTCATCATTCACAACTATATTGCACACTGTTTTCGTACTCTCTCTTTCAAACACCATGACTTTAGACTTACTTACATTCATCATTAGCTCATTCCCCATGCATACTTCATTCATCCTAGATACGAGGGACTGTAAAACTTCCATGCTGTTAGCAATCAGCACCGCATCATCAGCATACAACAGGCAACATACTTTCAGATTACTCATTTTCGCGCCCAAGCCCACCTCTTTCAATTCTTGCATACAATTATCCATGTATAAATTGAATAACCACGGTGACATTACGCAGCCTTGCTTAACACCTTTTGTGATATCAAACCACTCCGTAAAATCACCGCTTACCCTAACACATGCAACGCTTTCCTCGTACAGAGACGCGATTGCCTGTATGAGATTCGTATTCACTCCATACTTGGGACAATACCTTCCATAATTTATTCCTATCAACTCGGTCGTACGCTTTTTGTAGATCTACAGAGGCACAGAAGAGTTTCTGGTTTTTTGCCAGAAACTTCTCTGTTAGCATACGCAACGAGAAATTTGATACTCTTAAAATAGATCACAAACTAATAATGACATTTGACATTTCACTGATATTTGTTCACCCTGTTGACACTTTTTATAACTAGTGCTCTGTTGACGGAAACTTAATCAATAAAAATCGATATCCTAAAGCGATCGTAAATTTGATCGAGAATTTCGTTGGGAAGAGCATATTTGTGCGAATGAACAGTGTTAAGGCAAAATTTCGGCTCAACAGTTGCTCAGAAGGGTTGGGTTGGGAAGAACGGTCGTAAGAGTCTATTCTTACTAAAACTGTTCTACTGTTTTATATTTTCCAAACTGTGGGATATTTACTGGTATCTTGATATTTTTATAAAACTATTTAATTGCTATTATGTAATTGGAGTTTGTTATCACCAAAACAAAACTGTTCTACTGTTTAAATTTTTCAAACTGTGAGATATTTACTGGTATCTTGATATTTTTATAATACTATTTAATTGCTATTATGTAATTGGAGTTTGTTATCACCAAAACAAAACTGTTCTACTGTTTTCGTATTTTAAAAATATTTTTTTCAACTTGTGTACATTGATCACAACATTGTTCTGTTATTGTGCTACTATTTGTATGATTATTTTTATTTATTGTTGTATTATTAAATATTGTCGAACTAAACTCCCGCTGACAAGCTACTTATAGTGGCTTAGCGGGTACAATATATATATATATATATTTTTTTTATTTAATTTAAATCAAATTTAATAATGTTATTATTAAGTTCCGCAAGTATTTCTTGCAAAAAATAAATGGAGTTCTACGAATTAAACACAAAAATAATTAATATATGGTATAAATTCACATTGTATGAAAAATAATGATACGCAATAATTAATTTTTTTAAGTTATCGATTTTATTGTGCATGGTGAATAAGAATATTAACCGTTAGATTGCGGCCCAGCGCCATCGCGCTGTAAGCTTTGGTTACGTAAATTGCGACGCAGCGCTATACCGCTGCAATTTTCAGTGTGCTTTTGGTCGTCCTCGCTGTCGTTGGCGCGTGTATTGATAACTGCATATATTATTCATCCTGTTAAAATAAATACACCTTAAAGTGAATCG
The DNA here is from genome assembly GCA_022606495.2 of Halesus radiatus. Taxonomy (NCBI): domain Eukaryota; kingdom Metazoa; phylum Arthropoda; class Insecta; order Trichoptera; family Limnephilidae; genus Halesus; species Halesus radiatus. Next base: position 39,584 of record JAHDVE020007290.1, on the reverse strand, counting down.
ATATTTTCCACCATGTCGGAAGTTAGTTCTATTGCGGATGATCGTAATGTATCAAATGATAGCGGCACTACGGACGACAAGAACTTTATTCCCATAAATGAACATGTGTAGCAAAAGCAAATGGGATAAGGCAATCCAAACTTATATGCGCTCACTGTAAAAAGGGACTACAAGGACCACGGGAAAAGGCAATTGTGAAGTGAAATGTTATATGATTATATATTTTTGTATTTTTAAATATTTTTTGCATTTGTAAATGTGTAGTTTTTTTTTATTGGAAGATTTTTTTAAGGAATGAAATTTTTCGAATATTATAATATTCGAAAAATTTCATTCCTTATTTGCATAAATTTTAAAAAAATCTTTCAAATTGATTAATATTTGTCCAAGTTATTGCATTTTTATTCAACGCCATACTTGTTTATTTAAAAACAGAGAATATCTGTAGCTATTTATATACATACTTGCAAAATAAGGACAGAACTAAAACGGTTAATGTTTCCAATACAAGTCATCATTATTAATTCCTTCCGTGATTGGCGCATTGGATCAAACAGAAACTCTTTACATAAAACTCTCCAAGACGCAAGGTTCCTTTATCATTAAAGTCACCATTAATTAATTGCTAATCTGATAAATTACTAATGATAAAAAAAGTTACGTATCACAGCCTGCAAAATAAATACTCTAGTCTTTATTACATAATGAAGTACCGATTGTCCACATCGTAATATAAAAAAGGAAGATAAATAGCCATGAAAACAAAAAATACATTTTCCATTTACATATTAAAACACTCTATTCCTGTCAATGAAAGAAGTTTTTCTACCGAAATTCGCCAGTAAAATTTGTCGCCGAATAAAGCTGGTCATAAATTTCCCAAAAAGGCCTAAGGAGGTATAAAATATCGAGGAAAAAAGCGGTTTTGTGAGGATACTTCGATAATGTATTCAATAGATGCGTGAGGCGAACAAATAAATATTTGATACCGGTTAATCATCAAAATAGGCACAATTATTTATGCCTTTTCCTGAGAGGTCTGCTTTTAATAATGATATTGGGAGGCTCTTGCCGTGTTTCAAATATATTTGCATATAAACAGCGTATTTATTTCGTGAAATGAACGTTCGTCATATTGTTATGTACACACATTATATTTATGCTGATAAATATTTATTTTTAATATAAATTGCTATTACTAAACGAAGGAGGGAATTACAGGATACTACAAATTAAAGAAAAATATTATTGATTCACTTTGTGGCGTCATTATTAATAAACGAATTAAAAATTACTTTGCATTTACCACTTCATGAATATATCATACATATCAACATTACATTATATATATTCCCGATAAAGAAAGCGTCGCTTTCGAAACATGTTGATATCTGTCTATATTAATAAAGTGGTAAAGAAAGTAATTTTTAATTCATTTATCAAAAAAACATTACTTAATTAGTCATTATTATTCCATCCTCCGATCAGGTTTAGTAGTATCAAAGCTGTTAGTTATTTACAAAAATCTCATACAACGCACACAAATCCTTTATGGCACCAATGGAGATTGCAACCTGAGTTGCAAACTTCCATCCCGGCCTGTCGCATCCTTCAATAACAGTGTTAAATGAGAAAGCAAAATTATCATACGTAAGTACAGCCAATTTATGAAATTACGTAAGTAATTTCCTGTAACCAACGATTATACTTTTTAAGCTAACCACATTAATTACGGATTAAAACATGTCGAGTCATTCGTTTTATTCTCTGATTTTACTACCTGTCTTGTTCTTTTATTCAAGTCCGCAGATATTTGTTAAAAAAATAATATCACACCGGGTGAGTTCTACAGAGAGCAGCCTGTATGCGGATGTTGATGACGGGGGAGTCACAAAAGGTAAGAGGAAGGTTGAGAAGTACCTGGCTCTTCAGATCTGGCCACCAAACAAGGCTAAAGCGATTTCAAGTAAGGTTTCGATTACGAATGGTGGTCTTTCACCGTGTTACTGAGAGTATGTATTAGATTAAAATAAATCCCAGGTAAGTTGAAGACATACACCGAAGTGTCCCGGGCGTCTATAAAAACGGAAAGGAATTTAAAGTGCTTTCAAAACTTACAGTAATAATATACTTACCCCAAGTTTCAAAACAAAAATAACTTTGGATTAGTTCAACATTAGTAGGGCCATAGCTCCGCGAGCGCACAGCCGAACAGTAGCGAGGAAGGTGACATATCTTCTATCTTATAAAACTTACGGCTTTATGTAGGCATTGTATTTAGGATTTTAACAGATCAAAATCGTTAGAGGTAAATAATGTTTTAAGCATGAACAGCATGGCGAGAACGTCGCATTGGAGGAATCGAAGGAACACGCACAAGGATAGGTTATGAATTACGGGAATGAGAGAACTTGGCATAATAAATACTACAAATTGTGAATGACGGTATGCAAACGTTAAATTAAATTAAATTTAAAGCATTGAATGGTTACAGTCATGAAAATGTGTACATATCCCTAGTTAGAAGCCTAATAAAACACGGTTCCATAGTGTGGTCTCCTACAAATATTCAAAGAAAGAATCAACATAATATTTCTACGCATCATAAATTTTAAACTTCATATAAATTGCTTATCGTTAATAAATATTTATTCATTTAAACTTAAATTAAAGAAAAAAAAAACATTAACCACTTATCTCGCTAGTACAGTCCTGTGTTGAGATGAGCAGCTTTACAGATTTAGTGAAACGATGGATTATAAAAAAACTAATAAAATAATACCAAAACTAACAAAATAATACCAAAACTAATAAAATAATACCAAAACTAATAAAATAATACCAAAACTAATAAAATAATACCAAAACTAATAAAATAATACCAAAACTAATAAAATAATACCAAAACTAATAAAATAATACCAAAACTAATAAAATAATACCAAAACTAATAAAATAATACCAAAGTTATTCAAACTATGAACAACTATAAAATCTACACTAAATCTTTAAGTTGGGCCGTACATTTATAGATTACAACAATAATAATTTCATTGTAACCCAAATAACTATATATATATATAACTGTTGGAATATTTTAAATATTCCAACAGAAAATAGAACAAAAATATATGACCTAACCTTATACTGACCGTACTATGGGTGTTCCTCATTTTATATCGAAAAAACAAGCCGTAATTTGGACATTAGAATCAAAGAACATGTAAGACGTCTTAAAAATAATAATTTTTCTGAATTCGCTAATCATATTATTTCAAACAATCAGAGTTTTGATAAAAATACAGGGATCAATATTCTTCACATTAACATTAAATTTAAACGCTTAGGTAATTTACAAGCCTTGGAAATTGAGAAATCCCTCATTAATAATGAGTCTATTATTAACAACCAAAAAACCTTTATGGGGCTGTACCATTTTTTAAATATTTCCTTTCACCTCTCCCTCAATCTCTATCTCTTCCCCTACTTTTTACTAATCCGTAGTCACGCCCCCACCCTCACCGTGACACCTAATATATATGTTCTGCCACAATTGTGTAATATTATTTTGCCCTGATGATGGAACGGTTGTTCCGAAACAGGTCGGCGTTAAAAATGAAAGCGGTTACAATAAAGATTGATTGTTTCAATTAATTATAATGGATAACCCAAAGTGATACCTTCATACAATATTATTAAATTTAATAAAAAAAAAATTATTTACGTCAACTGTAATTTGGTAGATATTGACAGATTACTTAATTTTATTATTAGTGATTTCTGTTACCCGTAATTTGTTACCTATTGTGTATTTTTTATTATTTCTCATGCTTCAAATATCGTAATTTCTCAAAAAGGTACTAACATGTGAAACCCCCTGGGAGTTTAAATAAAAATAAAAAGTAAATAAATTAGTGTCTTATTACCTGAAAAATCATACAAATTGAATAATCTTCCGAGAAAAAATACATGCTGCCGATGGGACACGAACCCGCGACCTTTTGTTTACCGGACAAGTGAAAAATATTCTTACAAAATAAAATGTAGATTCGATAGAATCTCGACGCCACCTAGTGAGAGAGTTAGCACTTACAATGCCTTTCCCACAAAAATAAAGATGGTTGTTTCCAATGAGAAAAAAAAAAGTTAAAATAAAAAAAAATGTAATAAGCAATGATTGTAGTCTGAAGAACTAGTACATGTTGACTAATTTGGCGGGTAATGAATAACCTGCCGTAGCTCAGTGCTAGAGCACTTGTCCGGTAAACAAAAGGTCGCGGGTTCGTGTCCCGTTCGCAGCATGTATTTTTTCTCGGAAGATTATTCAATTTGTATGATTTTTCAGGTAATAATTATTGCTTATAATAATTTGTTACCATATTTGTGCTATTCATAAAAAAAATCTTGTCTTATAAACATTAGTTTAATCATTTAAAAAAATAATAAATTAGTGTCTATTTAGAAGTCGGGGACACCCCAGTAAGATATGGCACGATCAAATTAATCCAATAATTGATTAGGCTGGGGTGTACATGCCGACCAGGTTTTGCTTGTAAGCTTCATCTGAATGGTTATTATTTATCGACGTCGACGAGATTTTGCTTGCAAGACATGATGCAATCAAGTGAATCAAATACCCGACTCTCGATCTATAGAGAGACTCGGAATAACAAAATAGCTTGTATAAGACGACGTGGGTAATAGGCAAGAATACGAATGAAGCAAGGACTGAGTGAGAATGAGTGACGTTTTATCCTCTCTGTGTGTTGCTAACTCAAGCAATAAATACCACAAACGATTTTTCTATAAATTCTATACGGGTTGTTAGGACAATGTATACGGTTTCGAAAGACAAAATCCTCAAACTGTAATCTTTTAATTCTATTAAATACATCCCATAATATCTGAAAATAGGTACAGTTTGAAAACTAGTGAAATAAATTTTCAATATTTTACATAAAATTGCAGTACGTATTACATATAGGACTTAAAAGATTAAAGTTTGAGGATTATTGTCTTTTGAAACCTTATGCATTTTCATAATTACCCGTATATAATGCACAGGCCAATCATACGTTGTATTTCTTGAGTTATCAACCTGCAAAGTATTTTTGGGTGCACTCTTAATTATTTAAAGGACCCAGTTTGTAAAAACCACTTTCAATATGTTTTTTTTTTATTATTTCTTATCTGCGTTACAAATTTTATCTTTGCTGCATTGTTCCAATTAAAAATCAATTTACATCAAATCGATCAACACAATTTTTTAAACTATCCACGAACAAAACCCGTTCCTCTTAAAAAAACGATACGCCATTTTGGCAGAATTCTAAACCTGCGCCTAATTTGCAGGTATAAGCCATAAACCATAAACAATTTCCATCCTACTCTCACTCTTATAAATAGCTAATTGAATAATAGTGCGTTCCTTTTTGTACAGAAAAAAAACAGGTAACATGGGCAGCGTTGTTGTCTCGCTCTACCCCATATGATAAATTCATTATCAAAGATGTATCTATCTCGCTTCAGGCAGGTGCCAATAATATGAATTAGAAAAAAGAACGCCGTTTTGCCGAATATCATCAGAAGATTCATCCCCGATTTGACGAGTGTTTAAAATACTGCATGCAAAATAAGACCTACTCAGAAAAAAGTATTGTTTCGCAATATGATAATCAGGAGAAGATTTTTATAAATGTTTAGTACTTTTTTATAAAGGTTCGTAATTATCATTTTTCGAATATGTCCGGGACGGATATTTTTTACCCAAATAAGGAGCACGTTCACTGTTAAATTAGTGGTGGTCCGACGATAAATCTTCACATTCCGACCGCAACAGCGTACCGGCAAGTCACACGTGCGGCGATTACAATTTTAAGATTTAGCCTGTTCCGACCATAACTGACAAACATTAAGCAATACGTGTAATTAATTGCGGGCAAATTTGCCACGGGGATAATTCCCGGTTGTGAATAATATTCTCTGGAGGAGTTCGTATTATTATTTGTCGCCCAGTCCGGGACTTAATTTTTAATAATAAAATATGATAATTTTTATGGACATATTTTGTGAAAATCCTACGGCAAAAAGCTCGAAAATAACTGCATAATATCTAGGTACTTATATTAATTTACATTAAACTTATTATTTTACTATTTATAACTATCAGGTTCGGTTTATTCTAAACTGTCATTACATTTGATGACCATTGAATGCCCGATCAGCGCCATTTCTATTTTATAAGTTCTGAACGGTCCCCCCGTTCCGGTCCGTTTCAGTATTTGATCAAATTGACAACTGGAAGGCTGAAGGGAGAATGGAGGGAAGGATGGGGAAAAGATAAGGGTTGAGAGGCGAGGGGTATAAAACCAAACCTCGCAAACTACCTTATAACTAAAATTATACACCTCCTTTTTTTACCTACCTACTGATTAATTTTAAATCATGTAAAACTCTCTAATTTCGCTGTAAAACGTGTTAAAAATTTATTTATTCCAATGGGAGCTGGTCATTACAGTGAAAACTGTCATGGCCGCTCCACGAACTAACAAAATCCTATACAACTTCCTAGTTGAGTAACAAGTCTCACAATTCCCAACAGTAATTCGACGATTTTGTATAGTTAAAGTATTATATATGGCACAATTTTTCTAATTAATAATATTTGGCGGCTTACATTAAATCGTCTCCCACAATACATATATACATACTTCTCTATACGTATCTCATATTTAGAAACATTCCAGGAGAGCAAAAAAATCCACCAAGAAAAAAATTGTTTTTTGACTTTTCTGGGAATTCGCTTTCGACGAACTCCATGGTCGAGGGGTAAGGCTCTCGACTACGAATCCGAAGGTCGCGGGTTCAAATCCCGGCGTGCGCAAGTAATTTTTATTAAATTAATTTGTGCAGTTTTTCAATTAATTCATTTAAAAATAATATATAGTGTATTTCCGCACGTTCCAGAGTATCGCCCTGGTGAAAGACCACCATTCAGAATTGAAACATTGCTTGAAATGACTTTTAGTCGTGTTTGGTGACCAGATTTGAATAGCCAGGTATTTCCCTACCTTCCTCTTCCCCTTCTCCTACCCCTCCCCAATACCTTCAGCCTCACAACATTCCCCAATTGGGGATGCCATAGTATCACTGGCTCCAGACGGTCGGGAGCATTTGGGACTCTTGAGCGGTAATCATATAAAAAAAGAATGTATATATATATGTGTGTGAGATATGCCTGTTCGTATTGTGGCGATGAAATTATTAACACAAAAGAGAATTTTGTATAAAAAAAACCAGCCTTATTGGAAGTTCCTAGCAATGTACATCTATTCTCTTAATACGGCTAAAGTTACTTCAAGCGACATCTTGTTTCTGAAAGAGGGGTATTTCCAAGAATGACAAAAACACTTCACTTCTTTTTTTTAAATTTTTCCCGAAATCCCCAAACGTAATTGTAATATTTGTGTTATGTATTTCCACACATACTCAAAAAAAAATAAAATAAAATCATTGTTGGATCAAATAATTCACAAGTTGCTTCGTATAAATTAATTTTTTCGTCTGTTCCGACAGCTACAAGCTAAAGTCGGCTCAGACGGCCCCAACATCTTTCAGCATGCACATTCGATTCGTTCCGTTAGTCTGTCGGCACGTTTGGACACAATGGTCAACAGCAGAAGTCAAAATAACGACAACATAGTATTATCGTGATGTTTTTAACACTGTGGATGACTGAGATTCAGGTTCAGAGGAATATGTGGTTTATTATTGGGGTGATATTATTATGGTCAGACAAAAACAGATGCAAAACAAAACGAACTGTTTATTCAATGTAAAAATGTGATTAATTTATAATAACATTCATTTTCTAATGGGGTTTATGGGGTTAATTAATCTGAATAATTTTTGCAAAAATGTTTATAATATCATTGCTGAAGTCAGGTGAAATTAGGTCACTAAGCGCATATGCCATAAAATTATATTTTGTTAAAAATGGTAACCGGACAATTCGGCACAGCGATAAATCGGCACACATTTGAAAAGTGATATGAAGTCATGAAAAACGAACAAAAAAGTAGTTATTTTATAAATTGTCATTGTTGTCTAAACATTGAAATTTTCTGAGCACTGCATTCCACTGGAAATAGCTTATCAAAGAGCTGAAGCCGAACTCGTCATATATACTAAGTAGCCTCCATCACCACAAGCTTATTTGCTCAAATAAATCAATTAGCTGGGTCCTCAAGATGAGACAAATATGTCTGTTATTTTACAGGCTCAGTGATTCTAAATATTTATATTGAGCAATCTTAAAATTAAGACATTTAGTATTAGCGCAAAGGGTCATTCGTTATTTTTTGCAACAATAATTGCTGGCCTCCAGTTCACGCGCCTTCCGGCAAGATGTCGCCGGTGACTCGAACCCGCAACTAACTAACTTAACTATTAACTTGGCGGGTTTGCGATAAGCCGACGTAGCTCAACGGTAGAGCATCTAACCGGACATTAGAAGGGTGCGGGTTCGAGTCCTGCCGGCGATATTTATTCTTGCTCGGAAGGTTTTTCAATTTGGATGAGTGTTTTAGATTAATAATTATTGTTTATAAAAATAATAATTGTTACCCTTTGCGCTATGCACAAAAATCTTGTCTTAAGTTTTTAAGAACTTTAGTTTATCAATTAATAAATATTTGACAAGTCAAAAAAGCAATTTTCACCACACAAATGTAGACATAATTTGTCTCGACGCCATCTATTTGAGGGATTTGTTACAGTTCTCTCATAATTAATAAAGTTGGTTGTTTACAGGTGAAAATATAATAAAAACAGTAATTATTGAACGGAACACTATATATTACTAACTTGGCGGGTTTGCGATAAGCCGACGTAGCTCAACGGTAGAGCATCTAACCGGACATTAGAAGGGTGCGGGTTCGGAGTCCTGCCGGCGACATTGGCCTTTGCCTCGGAAGGTTTTTTTTCAATTTGGATGAGTGTTTTAGATTAATAATTATTGTTTATAAAAATAATAATTGTTACCCTTTGCGCTATGCACAAAAATCTTGTCTTAAGTTTTTAAGAACTTTAGTTTATCAATTAAAAAATAAACTCTGTTAGATTAGTTTTTTTTGTCTTCATACATTCAATGACTTTATACCCTTCACTCTGTGTGCATAAACGGGCGGTCCGTTTGATAGATTCGCAAATCTTAACAAACGGATTGCAGACGTAAGGTGGGAATTTTTTTATTTATTTATATATATTTTTTTATATGAATACCGCACAAGAGTCCCAACTGCTCCCAACCGTCTGGAGCCAGTGAGACTATGGCATCCCTAATTAGGGTATGTTGTGAGGCTGAGGGTATCGGGGAGGGGAAGGAGAAGGGAAAGAGGAAGGTGGGGAAATACCTGGATATTCAGACCTGGTCACCAAACACAGCTAAAAGCCATTTCAAGCAACGTTTCAATTCAGAATGGTGGTCTTTCACCAGGGCGATACTGAGAGTATCTTCCACTCTAATGCTGTCTTTGTTCTACCGGTATTTTAATGGAAGATGGTCCGAGGAACTAGCGTCATTGATCCCTTTGGCACCTGTGTCTGAGACTTCGGCAACAGTCGGGAAACACGCCAGACACGCGACCTACATTTTCACACGGTTGACATTTGTCACATGAGAGCGGGTCGCTTCTACGACTCATTCGGCTGTGGAATGATATGCCGACCTCTGTCATGGAAACAATAAAATATAAATGCTTAGATTATTTGAACGTGTACAATATCTAGATCATATGTATATGTCGCATGAATAAGGTAGGAGAATATATTATAAAGTGAATATTGAAGGAAGACATAGTCTTTGATGTCTGATGAACGCATGGCATGATCAAGTAAAACGATTGATTCAACCATATGAATAGTTGGAATAAAAAACGAAAATTAATGAAAATATACGGAGGTGTGATTAAAAATGCGGCAGAAAAGATTATACATTTTTAAAAATTTTATGTTTGATTTGGGGTACTGAGTATTGTGGCGTGTTGCGCTTTCTCATCATTTAGCCAGCGTTTTGGACAGCCTTGTGGTGTCCATAATCAAGGCAGATGTGCGACATCTCGCAACAAAATAAACGTGGAAAAAATAGCGTTTTAGTAGTAATATAATGTACAATGGAATTCCAACACGAATCAAAAAAGGAAACATTAAAAAGTAAATACAATGTTACTGCTCAGAATGACAAATTGTTGCAGGAGAATCATTTACCTAACGAGATTCTTGCTTGTACATGTGGTGTACTGTGTGTACACACTGCGCCATTGAGGCGATATTTCACAAAAATGGCGCTATACAAATTATACAATTATAATTAATATTATTTTCTGGGGAAAGGGGTGGATGGGGGACTGCGAGCGGGCGTTATTGAACCACTATCGGTGTGCATCACCACACAAGCAAGAATCTTTTTAAAATGATTTATCTGTACGCTTGATGGTAGCTACCAATAAAGTAGATAAAATAATATGACACCTTATGAAAAAGCTATTTCACCTGTTGGTGAATTCATTCATGAGCTGGTTCGATGATTGGCTTTCTGATGACGAACCGACCAGCTGCTGTGGGGCTTTGATTGGTGCAGACGCAATCAAGTCACGACTTTCAATGGTATTTACGGCGGAGCTGTTGTGACTGGGCGGTGGTCTATTTAAACGGGTAATAATTCGTGTTTTCAAATTAAAGCTGCCATTGCAGAAACTCAACAAGTCTGCATTTTGCGGAAGGTTCTGAGAAAGAGCTTTGTCGGGATTGTGGCTGATGTTTAGTTAAATGTTTAAATTTGGTTGAAATTTTTTTTTGTCTTTTTATGTGATGCCCAAGAATCGCAATTGTTAGGGGACTCTGCGGAATTACGGCATCAACTTGTTGGGAAGTTATCAGTGAAATCGGGCGAAGCTATCAGTGAAATCACTATTTCTATTAATCTTTATTAAGATCGGTTTACATTATGAAAACAAAAATATATGATTTGTATAAATTGAAGTTTTTCTATAGTTTCTGTTGATTAGAATTAAAATAAATTTAACTTAAACTACTACATTTTTTTTTATTCATTAGAAAATTATGAACGCACATAAGAAAGTGACGAGTAACTCAATATTATCAATATTACTCAGCAATATCATTTTTTTAAGTACTCAATTTTAAAAGCATTTCTTTTCCTCATAGAACCAACCAATACTTATCAAACACATATTTTTTTACTCTATAATATTGGTTTTTCTCATCTCTTCATAAGTTTTTTCTGTACTATACTTCACATCTCTTTATACTTAATTATTATACTTTTTTCTAGACATATTATATTATCATACTATGTCGATACTAGTTTTTTCCCTTCTGTTTTTGTATAATAACATTTAATATGAATTAAACTTGTCAATTTAACTGTCCTAAAACGGGATTCGTTCCCAGTTGGGCAGTCAAAGCTTTCTTACACTTTATTGTTTAATAATGTGTGTTTCAAATAAATAAATTATAAACTTAAAAATTTGGGGTTAAGGATAAATCAACATAATTTTTTCGTACAAACTTTGATTATTACATTTCTATGTAAAATTAAAATGTAATAGCAGAACCACACAAACAGATACCCGAGTGATAATAATAATAATAATGAGTCCAGCATATTATTCGTAACACGGATGTTATCATCGGTGTGGTCTTCATTTGATTACTTTATTCATTGCATTAATATAAATCGGTGACGCAATATTTGACAAGATAATGCTATTAGACTTACTACTTATCACCACACACCCACATAAACAAAGAGAAAACGACCAAAACGCTGCTCTGTGAAATCAGAGTTGTAGATTCCCTCAGTATTGCCCTGTTGAAAGGCAGCTAAGGGTATTATAAATACCATTTTTAAAGACCCCGAAAGAACGCCAATAATAATACAAAATCTTTTGAAGTACCTAACATCCAGAATATCTATGCTGAGAATATTTTAATCAAATATTTCAAAAGTACAAGAAAACCGAAGATACTTAATTTTCACCACACAAGAGCGAACCACAATGACATTATGAATATTCATTAATTTTTAACTGCTTTTGGACAAAGGAATTATAAATATCTCTCTACTAAGATCATAATTCATTTTCACCGGTGAAAAAAAATGAAGAAAAGTCAAAGAATCAATTCAAGTTTCAACAATCAAATCAAAACCTGGCAAAAGAAATCAAAGAAGAAGAGTTATCCAGCATCTCGAAATGAACTTCGTAGGAGCTTAAAAACAATCAGTTTTTAAATAAAACCTAGTCCGTCTCATCACAGGAACCCCTAGTGAGGATGACCCGGTGAGAAAAACATTACAAATTGTCATATTAGTTTTGTAACATTTTTGATAAAATATGTATTGAAAATAAATTTAAAAAAAACTTGAAATGGCAAGGTTCTTTCCAACATTCCTGTCTCTCACCTCCTTCCTTTCCCCACAAAATATTCCAACGGGGATGCCATAGTCCCACTGGCTCCCGACAGTTAGGAACACAAAAAAAACATTGTTTAAAAGTTAAAAACGTATTTATCGAAGAAAGGAATTTTGATTCTTTTTCTGTATGTTCATCTGAATATCAATATTTTCTCGGTGTAATGAAGACTTGTTTTCTGACATGTCTGTTTGAATATGATCGATTAGACGTCTCAGTGAGATGGTGACAACAAAGCGTGGAGATTCCATTTTGAGATAGAGTGCCTCCATGTAACAGTCATCCCACAGCATCCCAATCCGTACAGCATCTTTCATGTACCATTCACTCCCACAAGATATCCAGGAGACGAAACGATGCATCAAAAAGCTCCCGATTGAGACGAAAGAAAAATATATAAAAGCTTTTATGTTATGGTAGGTAATTTTTCATGTATTCAATATAGTAATTTTATTTAGTTGTGGGTGAAATTATTGCATTTTATGTAAATGATTCCCATTATTATTTTGCTTAATAATAAGAATAATTATATAATATGCATAGCGCTCTTTTTTTAGGAAAAATCACAACGTGCTGTACAAATATTACTTCCTATTCTCTATCTAATTATCTACAAACAGATACAGATAAAACATAATTACCTGCCAGGTTACTTCAGATGAACACTTTAAGATAAAACATAATTTTCTGCGGTTTATACATTTACTCGTTTTTATCATTGATATATTATATTTATTAGAAGACAAGTGGCAAAAGAAGAGTTGGAATTTATTTGATGTATTAATATTTTATTGTTTAATTTTAGACATGTAGAACATAATAAAATAACCTTAATAAGCTTAAGAATTCTACTTAGGTATATGGAAATACAAAATTATCAATAGTTATTGACAATGTCGCGGTAGCAGTAGCTCGACGCGTGCGCTCCACTGGAACAACGTTTATTTATTAACATTTACGAGAAACATTTGTACAATAACTATTATTATACGTGTGTTTAACATTTCGTCGTTTTTACGACTCGTTCTTGTGTTCAACAGCTCGGCTGTGGAATGATCTGCCGGCCTTTGTGTTTCCTCATTCCAACAACATGGGTCTCTTCAAGACCCAGGTTCACTCCTTCATATCCTCTAAAAGACCCTCCACACAGTAAGATGATATAGGCCTTGAGGAAAATTTAATTATTTCCTTTAGGGCTTCCTGTGTGGAGTTATTAAAAAAAATTGATGAGCACGTAGTTGAAGTCGAAAGAAACCAGATAAATATGCACATATTTTTTAACGTTAAAGCGAATTAATATTTTTTTTCAATTGATTATGAATGAGCATTGTATTGCATTTCGCGAAATTAAGGAAATTGATACTTAAATATCATTTCAATAGTATTTAGGTACATCTTCGAAAATTAATTGAAAGAAATGTATACAAAAGGTCCATTTATTCAGTACATGTCGGAAGTATGGGTTGATAGTTAGTTCAAACAACGGGTCATCCTTTATCATCCATCTGATTTCTCGTCGAAATCAAAAATTATATTTTATTAAGAATTTTTAATGAAAAATGTATTCCAGATCAAATTTCGTCGATTGGGTTGAAATATTAGTTCTTCAATTTCTATTTTATAGAGAAGCACGTAGGGAAGAGATCAAAGTAAAGATACAGAGAAGAAACTGTTAGCAACGTTATTTCTTCTCACACCACGAACTGTGCCGGATCAGATGTTATCACAGAGTTTCATAGTAGGAACAGAGCTGGGAGGAGACCTCGAGGGGAAAAATAAGTGTTATAATTGGATGGAATAATAAGATTCATCGGAGGTTGATGCATTCGTTGAAAACTACTATCTGATGATTTTACAGCTACTTGGTAGAAAAACGGCTTTTTCGTAATCTGCCTCAAAATTAGTTAATCGTAATACGTAATCCGTCGTTAATTTCTATAACGCCTTTCCGAGGAATATTTTCGGACATTTGCCTCGTTCCAAAAAAAATTATGAACTTTTAGAGGTATCTTCTTATTGAGTCGCTTCTTCATTGGTAAGGATCGAGACTTTCACTCCAATTTCCCTGGTGTACAAGGCCACTACACTCCTCGCGGTCCTGCTCTGCGTGGAGACCGACGTTCCGGACTCCTGCGGAGTTTGGTCACTCCAACGCATCGGTGACCTTCCTCTGATTCTCCTGCCTTCTTCCACTTTGCCAGTGACCATGGTTCTCCAGGTTGGAGTTCTCGGTTTGGCGATCAACGTGTCCAAATTATCCGAGGATACGCTATAGGCAGACAGTTAATGGCGTTTTATGGATGCTAACCGAGCTCTTCCATAATTGACGTATTTGTGCGCCTGGCTGTCCATGGAATCTTGAGCATTTTTCTCCAGGGCCTCTATCCGCTTATTTTAGTTGGGTCTAAGTGTCCATGTTTTCAAACCGTAAAAACATATGGGGAGTCTCAACTTGGTGGTCATCGTTATGAGCTATATAGCTTAGCTCTAATTTTGATGGTAGAATTTCGATTTTGTTAGGTTGGTGAATATTAATTAATTTTCTTCTACACCAATATACGTAAATAACATCACACTATTTTGCCGTAGTAGTTGCAATGCCAATACAATATCCTGGAACACCCTTACTTGATCCACATTTTATATACATTGTTTTATTCCGACTTTTGAATCTCGTCATGTCTTTTTTAGATATACCCGACTTCTTAGATCCACTTGCACGTCTTACGTTCTCCCGATACTCCTAGCTCTCGGTCTATTCCATCTACGTGTTCAAATCATCAATGTAGCAATATCTTTTATAATTTTTGTTCATTCATACAAAGGCTGTCTTTTCAGGTGTATCTACATCTAAAAACATGAAACAAAATATTAATACTTGTGAAACATTTTACCATATTAAATGGGAGCACAATAAACATGGGACCATCATTCATATCTCTTTCCCTTACGGTGATCTAGGGGCAGCCTTACTGTGTGGTAGGTAGTGTGGAAAGCGTAAAGACCTAACTTCCTTGTTCAGACAAAACCCAGCCGTGCGAACAGGTAGGATCTGAACAAGTACTAACTAAGACCGGGTCGGGTCTTCTGACCTCTGCCGAGAGATTCACGTAGTTCAACTACGTCGGATGAATAGACAAAGGAATAAAAAGTGACCTCGCAAAGTACCGTGTTTACCTGCCGGACCAAATGGATTGGAAAGGTGGAAAGTTTATTATTATTGGGCTGCTCTGGTACAAGGCTCGAGTATTATTATTTTATGGCCACATTTTTAAATTGTTATTAATTATTGTGTTTATTTCACTGCTCGCGGTTGGACGTAATTGGAATTTGAATCGATTTTACGAATTTATTAAATAATTTATGATTGCTGATTCGTTTTGATTTTAGTGTGGTGCAATACATATGGTTTTAAACGTGTTATTATTGAATCATTGAAGAAGATAATATTAACATAACCTAAATGAAACACGAAACCTAAAAAACAAAAGAAAATAAAAAATATGTATTAGTCGCATCTGGGACTAGATGCGACTAATATCTTTTTTATTTTCTGTTGTTTTTTTTCGGTTTCATGTTTAATTTAGGTTATGTTAATATTATCTTCTTCATTGATTAAATATTACAATGAGGTTTTTAAACTTCAATAAAATAATAAAAAATTTAAAAGTGTTAATATTTCTCACTATAGCTTACAATAAACTTACAACGAACACTCTTTGAACAATCCATTTTAAGGTTTCCCTATCGTAACGGAGGGATTGCAATCTTTGCAGCAAATATGTCAGGTCGGAATCCTGTATGTAATCTAACAGTATACGAGTATACGATGCTTCAAAGAACAACGCTAAGCACAGTAAACACTTCAAGAAATATGGGTACTCGCATTCTTAGCTGGCACCCAACGTTCCACAAACCGTAAATTTTTCACAAAATGTTTAATATTCATTTTAAAATTCGGTAGGAACCTTTTTCCATAAATATTTTTTGCATAAAGTATGTCACCATCCCGCGACGCGTCACAGCCGCTGTGAAAAGTGACCCCCAATTATAATTATTAAAATTGAGTTTTTCCCTCCCGGCCCTCCCTCCATCCCTCGGGACTCTCTGGTTTCAAAATAATAAGGTTATGGGTCCGGGCGCGGGCGCCGGTCAAAGCGACGATTATTTTGAAAAACGACGCCGGTACAAGTGCAAAAATATATATTTTACAATTTTACACGGGGCCTCGGGTTTACTTGGTGAAAATTCTTAAATCTAATTAAAAGTGGCACTGGTTTTTCTGGCGAATGTTATAATTTAATAGAAATTGTCTGATAAAACGTACTTGCAGCTGCATAACACGATTTAATAGGCATCATGAGACGTAGTCGAGGAAGACATCGTGGCTATTAATTCTACGTGATTGACCTAAGTTGTAACGGAATGCAAGCACGACGCAGGGTGAAGGTTGCTCCAATGAAAGCCTGCCTCCGATAGGATAGGACACCAGGCGATGAAGAATTAAAAAGCAGCATTTTCTTGGCTTTTGTTAAAAGCATGGCGAAATTTGTTGCATTATTTTGGACGTACTCTTTTGTGAATTTTGTCAAATAGTTGATAGATTTGTGATTTTTCATTGTTTGGGTGAAATCACAAAACATTAAAAAAAAAGTTGATTGTTAACTACAACAGTTTATCAAATTATAACAAAAAACATTGTTAACCAAAACAAAAATTATCTGAAAGTGTCAATAAACTACAACATAAATAATCAGAGATTAATAAAGTAACATGAGGCATTATTTTTACTAATCATCTCGTACCGTTTTTCGTACTATTTTCCGATTGATTAAAGAAAATCTGTTTTCACCTGTTAATTTGGTGATTCTGATACTGATTCAATCATTATTGATGAAAAATTATTCTAATCGCAATTGTCAAAGACAGTATTTTCGTACACTATTTTAAACTGAAAAAAAGTAATTTTCGTTGTAGGTTTCGAAAAAGCAAGAGCAATGAGAATAATAAAATAACATAATATAATAATGAGCAATGCTTTAACCCAATTATCAATGTTCAATTTTCCCAGATGAAATGTTTAAAATTACTTTAAAAAGTTAACAATACCATTCTATTCTCCCAAAATGATTTCAAAGAAATAAGAATTTTTAATTAATTAAGGTCAGACAAGTTGTTTTCTTTTAATTTGTTTACACACGAGATAAAATAATGATTGCGTAAGAAGTCATTGCTCCTCCAGTAACAAGACAAAGTTTAATGAATAATATGACATGATAACCAATTAACAATGCTAATAATGATCGGAGGAAGCTAATGTGGGAGTCCATTGTACAAGTCTATTATATTATTAGGTAGTACGTTCAACGCAGCGTAAATATTTAATTTGCTAAGTTTTTTTGAATCCCAGTACAATATCAATTCCCGCAATCTGTTAATTAATTAAGGTCAGCCACTGATGGACCGATTATTTTATGTTTCAATAATGCTAAAGAATTTAAGTTCAGATCAATCTTACTTACTAGTATTATCTTACTTTAAAATTTATGTTATAAAAATTCCATGTAATGATTAATCGTATAAGCAAAATAGAAAAACTATTAGCATTTCTTACCAAAAACTCGCGAATGGTGAGCTTTAGCATAATAATATTTGCATAGCTCTTATAAATTTGAAATGTCTAGGTCGACGCGACCATTTTCAAGTCGGAATGTCGTTTCCATCATGAGCTATCGAACTGTGAAATAACCATTAAATGCCAAAAATAAGGCAAGACGCCATAAGCATTAATTGTAATTGAAGTAATTGAATGAAATGCTAGAACTACGATTATTTCAGAGCACCTCAAGTATGGGGGCTCTTTCGAAGCCCGAGGAAATCTTGCTTCCAAAACACTCGGTGTCTTGTATGGGGCTAGCAGATTATTCAATAGTGACCAGCTGCTAAAACCCTGTGATCAAATCTATGCACGTCCAACAATTGAATTTGGGAACCATCTCTGGGCCGGAGCTCCAAAATACCTGATAAACCTGCTTGGTTCTGTGCAAAGGAGGTCGGTCCGTCTGATTGACAATCCGTTATTAAAAGACCGGTTGCCATCTCTAATGCACGGACACAATGTAGGTATGCTAGGTCTATTCTACAGGTATTTCAATGGAGCCTGTTAGAAGGAACTAGCAGCATTGATCCCCAGTGCACTGCTGCAAGTATGCGAACCAGACACGAGCGGAGCACCCGTTCACAGTTGATGTCGGCTTCACGAGAACGGATCGATTCTCCGAATATTTTTTGTATTAAGCGGCCGCATGTGGTGCATGCTACCGGCATCTGTTTGCCCTCCTTCATATAATCCGGGCATCTTCAAGACCCGTATTAATAAATTCATTCCTACAACCTCTACGTTGACCCACCTCACAACGCTGCCCAGCCGGGTGGTGATATAGTTCCAATGTCTTTACACCTTACATAAAAGAAAAGTGTTCAATCCAATACAAGTTAGATCATAATACTATTATACTGGCATCATTAAGAATAGGGAATGTATAAAAGCCTCTAGACTTTTTATGGATTCGGTATGAATAGATGGTTTCGATGGAACAGGTTTTTAGCCTAATTAGGTCTAAGTGTATACAAATTAATGTTTTAACAAACAAATTTAAATTAAACACAGAAGACTTTAATTTTATCAGAAGTTAAATTTAAAATTCCATAAATTGAAAACAATCATTTTAAGAGGAACGGCTGTGCGGCCTGTTTCATACACAACTTAATTTTGAATTTAGGCCAAAATACTCACCTAAACCTAATGATTTTTTTTTCATCAAAAAGTATAGTAAATATTAGAAGTAATTTTTTTTTTTTTTTAACTTTATGAAATATAGGCCATCAAAGGAATTAATTTTTCGCGATTTTAGAGGCACCTTTAACAATTATTTGGGGGCTAACGGCGATCTAAAAAAAAGTTTTAACCCGTCTTGTTTGAAATACAATGAAATATAAAATAAAATAAAAAAATATTAAAATTAGCATTATGGTGGACTTTAAATTAAATTGAAAACGACCAATTTACGCTGGAACACAAATTTGCCGTACATAATTTAAAATATCGACCCGAAAAAACCTTGTTTTTAAATGTTTTATTTTTATATTTTTATTTACGTAATCATATTTGTATAGCAAATATGTTATATATATATATATATATATATATATATATATATTTAAATACTGTAAATCCGCAAATAATTCTCTTGCCTCTAAAATTATGAAAATTAATTATTTTTCATGGCATATACTCCATAATTTAAAACTAAAATACTTCTCATCCATACTCGATATTTACTAAACCTTTAATTAAACAAATATATCATTCAGTTTAGATGGGTATTTTGTCCTCAAATCCAAACAGGCAGCACAGCCGTTCCTCTTAAACATCTGTTGGAAGCATCAATTATGTTGTTGTTTTTAAACAACTGTTATTACCATAGTTCTGCACACAATTATCATTTGGCAACGTGGATCATTTTTCATCCTGCATTTTAACTTTAATCATTAATTTACGATTTTTTATGCATTCAATCATCTGACATATTGATGAATCTCCGATGGCAAAGTATGAAATTTATATTGATGGCCCGTCAACTTAAATACCGAATCAAAAAGTGGCCCAACCTTTTAAGAACATACTTCGTAAAATTGATTTTCAATTCTCGACCTTAAGTTTATTAATCATCCGTATGGGTCAGAACTGGAACTCGATTATATGACGCATTTTCCTTTGGCTTAACCGCAAGTTGTTTATAGAATTCTTTGAACATTATCAATGGACAAAGCGCAGCATACCTCGTGATTAAGTACCTATTGCGTTATTTTACGTGATTTGAATTAAAAGCATAATTTTATAAATTATTTCAGTTGTGAAATGGTATAAGGGAATAACCCGCAATCTGAAAATTTAAACAGTTGAAAACATATTTAAATATGTAATTAATTCTTTGGGAGAAAAAATAAAAATTATTCTTTTATAATATTGATTAAGTCAATTTTTTTTGACAGGATTATGGCATCCCCAATTTGGGGTACGTTATGACCCCAAAAACACAGGAGTACTGATTATCAGATACGGACAGGGTCCTAAAAGCATTCCACCAGCTTTTTTGAATGGCGAGTTTTACTAGTAAGTCACGTCATTACTAGTAAGTTAATGGATGACGATGATATCGACAGGCAAAGACGAGCACTCGGTGTAAAGTCACATGCTTAGTAGAAGGTTTCGGATTTGCAGTCCACTCGTGAAAAGGACGCTATTTCTTGCGTTCTGTACAACTCTTTATATATGCGAGCTCTGGGCGAACTTCAAGAAAGGTAGCATGGAAAGGCTCCACGTACAGTACAACAACGCCTACCGCGCGATGTTCGGTCTTTTCAGACATTGCAGTGCCTCCAACATCCTCACGGAGGGGCGAGTTCCTGGCTTTGCAGCCCTCATAAGAACCCGGGTGACAGGATTTAGGGAGAGGGTAAACAAATCCAGAAATGTCCTCATCATTGAATCCCGCCAGAGTTCAGCTTCCGGCATAGAAGCAAAATAGAGAAATATATTAGCTCTATCAATCTCAAAAATTTTTATCCAGTTAAGATCTTTTCCCTAAAAATACACGTAATGTAAAATAAACTCAGTCAAGTAAATAAAACCATCAGATGGTAATAGTAATAAGGCCAAAGAGCCGCAGTACTAGTCAGCTAGATCATGAGGGGTATTGCAAAGCCCTAGTTAGTTAGAGGATTACGAAAGAATCCATAAAATCAAAAAAAAAAAGTTTTTAAGTTTTGGGCATATTGCCTATTTATGTACTAAAATAAAATAAATAAATAAATAAAATAAAAATAATTCTCAAGTATATTGTACTTGGTCTATTAGCTTTTTACATTTTCATATTAATGAATATATATTATCTATGTTATTTGTATATACTTTATGGGATGTGTGGGACTGCACTAACCTCTCCACATTCCGGAATAAATACAATATTATTGTTTTAATATTATTATGAGTAATAAGGCTATAGGGAGTAGGGAGGGAAAAGAGATAGGGAAGAGGAAGTTCGGAAGTTCCTGGATATGTAAGTCTGATTACTGAACACGGCTGAAACCATTTCAAGCAACGTTTTGATTTCTGGATGGCAATACTGACAGTATCTACCACTGTCTATTTGGGATATCTTTTTTGAAAGTTGCAATGAAAATACGGATATATCGTTTGTCTCATTCTTTTAAAATTTCCATTGACGAAATTCCTCAAAACGTAATCTTTTATATTCTATGAAATACTTACCAAAATGACTATAATAGGTGATTCTTGAAAACCACTGAAGGCATTTTCGAACGTTTATAGAACTTAAATGTCTGAGAAACTCCCTTCACTTGGGAACCTTGTTAATTTTCTTAACTACCCCTATAGAATTAACAGATAAATGTTTCATAATATTTCTTGCGTTAGCAGACTAAAAAGTGTGTATCTTTGAGTGCTGACATTTTAATTTATTTTGGAGTTTTGACCGACCAACTTTCTTAGATAAAATATTGATAACTATTTAATCATTAAGAACAATAACAAGGAACCCACCAAATACTTTGAATTAAGTATCTAACTTTTGTTTAACTTGTTGAACATATTAAAGTTCGACTTACTTATCTATTCTTTGGAGATTCTGCTGACAAAAATATATGGATGATTGCTACTCTTTTTACATACGAAAAACTTGTAGAAAATTCAATATCAGGTTAAGGTGTTTACATAATAACAACTATCCTGTATTCGCCAATCATATTTTAGAAACCAATCATTCTTTTGATAAAAAATAAAGGTTTAAAAAATTTACGTGTAAATACAACCGGTTTACAATTAGACAAATTTGAAATTTTAGAAATCAGTAAAAGCGTTAATAGTGGATTAAATTTAATAAACAATCAAATATTTTTTTAAAATAGCTAGCAATTGAATTTATTTTCATACATATTAATAATAAAACTAATTTATAATTTAAATTCTAATATAAATTTGTTGTTCGAGGATTTATAATAATTTACTTAATAAAAATAAAACAATAACTTTGCTTATAACCACGATTTTATTTAATTTTATTAGGACCGACCGGTTTCGCTTAACATAAGCATCGTCAGGGTACAAAATTAAACTGTTTATTGATGTCTATCCATAAAGTGACTGCTTTCTATCAAAAAAATAAATAGAATAATAATTTACTTACCTACTTTAATCAATTTCTGTTTCTGTTTATAATTTGTCTATTCTTACATTATTGTGTTCTATTTTTATATTCCCGTATATATTCCCGATGAAGAAAGCATGGCTTTCGAAACATGTTGATATGTATATATTAATAAAGTGGTGAATACAAAGCATATTTTTTAATTCATTTATAAAAAAATTATGGGTTAAAAAAAAGGTTCTTTCTTTTGTTAGTTTCTTTTTTGGCCGTTTGCAGAGACCGTAAAGAGAAGTACTTCAAGCTCCAGGTGCATGCGGAAATGTTGAACGGACGGAAAATATTTCTTTTTTTTTCCAAATAATGTACTATTACTATATTCCATTCAGACACCCAAAGTGTTGGAACAAATTCTAAATCAAAAACAAAGAAAATATATCGGCCCGTCCACTAACGCAGCGTGAGTTCGATTAATTCCCTCGATGAGTAACGACTGGAGTAAAGCGGGCTATCCGTCATCTAGTCTGCGAAGGCGATGAAAACTGTATTCGATTATTCATCAGGAATTTAATGGAATTTTGGTAGATACTTCATTCAACACAAGGTAAGAAAGCTTTACCTCAAAAAATAGATTTAGAATAATAATAATTTTTGTTTTTTAAATTCGTTGTATACATACAAATAACGGGTAATTTCATAAATACAGAGTCAACGCTTGGCGTGGTATGCTTCATATTTTACCTGCTCAATAAATATACCATTAAACAGATATATATGCTATGTAACAATAAAATTATAAACTCTCACACACTTTCACAATACACATAGTTAAGGGACCTCATAATATGTCGTATGAGTGAGGATCTTATAATAGTGCATTCGTCCTACGATATAATACTGACATTACAAAGATTTACGAAATTTATTTTTAATAAAGCGTAGAACTTTAAAAAATGTATTATTTAGAATTTTTGGCCTTTAAGTACCATTTCGATGACTGGAGACAATGGTCATGTGTTACCCATTTTGGCACCGGCCTAGTTAACTGCCGTTCACGTTTGTTTGGCATGATTTTGACTGCGATGCGCAAACAATGAAACATTTTTAAACGGTTTTCGTAAAAAAGTTAGTTTATTTATTTGGTGTTTTACTTAAAATGCGTTATTCCCCTTGCGTCTTAGGTTATCTCTATGTATTTTTTACTCCGTGGTATCCACATTAATACTTACATGGGACCTTTCGATTCCTAGACCCCGAATAGGTAAATGTAATTAATTATGAATTTAAGAAAGAAAATCGATGTTAGAAAATATTAGATCATTTTATACAAAAGTAAAGAAAATTTGACCTCACTTTGGGCACACAGACACGCCCACAACACAGTTCTATCGGTTTACCTCTTCAAAGATTGACGAGTTATATCATCAAAAATAACAAACTGGGTAATATTCATTTTTCTTTTAAAATGCTCGTCATGATATGGGTCTCTATATATGTTATTTATAATATTAATTCCACTTTGACCGTAAAATCACAGGTAAAATTTACAATCGTGCTATTATCGGAATGGACCAGTGTGCAATAAATAATTATGTCTTGTATTTTTCATCATTGAAGATAATATTGACAACTCTTAGAGTGAAACATGAAATTGAAAAGACACAGAAAAGAAAAATATAACGGTAGCAGCTAGGACTCGAACCCAGGACCTTATGGTCTATTCGGGACCCTGCGCTCTAATCCACTGAGTTACGTCTACCCCAATCCGATGAGGTTCTGGGTTCTAGTCCAAGCACCTGCTGCGGTTTTATTGTTCGATTTTGGCATTGTTAATACTATCTCAATCGATTAAAAACATATGACAATGAGATTTATAATTTTCAATAAGTTATACAATTTTTTTTTATTATTTCAACTGTAAATAGGTAAATCGTTCGACCCACAATATTTTATGTCACTTTTAAGCGGTGTCGAATTAATCAGAATAATTTTCTATTGATAATATGGTAAAATAAATTCACTTTAAAAAGGGGTATTTTCAATACTTAAAAATAT
This sequence comes from Halesus radiatus, assembly GCA_022606495.2. Taxonomy (NCBI): domain Eukaryota; kingdom Metazoa; phylum Arthropoda; class Insecta; order Trichoptera; family Limnephilidae; genus Halesus; species Halesus radiatus. Next base: position 14,809 of record JAHDVE020007290.1, on the reverse strand, counting down.
TTTATGTGGCTTTAAAAAAAAGAAAAAAACAATGAAATGAGTCAAATCTCACATCACATATTATATATATTATAAATAGAAACGCAACATTTTACATCACTTCAGGAAAAAAATGATTAACATATAAAATACAAGATTTTCTGATTAGTTTTATAAGTAGTAAAATATACATAATGTAAATAAGTAAATATGTTTTAAACCACTTTAATTTAATATAATGATCGACCGGTTTAGCAAAAAAAGTATGTTTTTTTAATAAAGTCTTGACGAATGAAGAGTACTTCCGAAACCAGTAGATCATTATGTATTTCAATGGAGGATAATATTGACAAGTCTCGAAGTTGCGGCATGATATCGATCAGATGGCGCAAAGTGAACTGGTCTCATTAGGTCAGTTGGTAGAGCGGTTGTCCCAGTAAGACAGAGGTTTCGTGATTAATTGAAGATTTGTTAATATTATCTTATTATTTGTTTAAATTACAATTATGACAAGCTACAAGGCAAATGCTTTTTTACGAATAAGTTATTTCATTTGGATTTACCTATTTACAGTGGATTTGATAATAATGATACACCATCGGCCATCGCCTTGGCCTGGGTGACGGCCTACGGATGCTGGGGTCGTGTTCGTGCGTGATAAAATGGTGAAAGAGGAAACGATCGAGTTTATTATTGCAGAACTTAAATAGTCATAGATAAACAACAGTGAGTCGACATTTTAAATATTGACAGCCGGATGTTTCGACAAGCGAAACCAATATTTAATTGTTACGACCAAACAGACATTTTCACTTATTTTCGTAATACGTATCTCTTGTTGAAATCAACCATGAAACGAGCTAATATTTTTACTAATTGTTTGTATAACGAGTCCGTCAACAAGTTCTGAACCAAAAATACCCTAATCGATTTAAATATTTGATGTGTGTGGACTATTACCATGGAATAGTGCACAAATGACTGAAATGCGAAGAGAATAAAAAATCTATCTGAAAGTTTACTTCGATTACTATCGATTAGATCATTAGAATAACATTTTTTATTATCTTTATGCGTGTTATCTTCACAACATATATGTAGAGTCCAGTTAAATCCACGTGGAATATATTATATTGAGAGGTGTATGTTATCATACCCATATTTAATATTTATGAAATTTCATTTATATAGCCCAATTTAATGTTATCTTACCGACAATACAAATTTATATAATAAAAAACTAAATCCATAAAAAATGTATTTATTCTTAAATATTTATAATACGTATTTACATGCGCTTACAATCAGAATGATTCATTTATAATTTTCCATTCCATCATTCAATTATAAAGGTAAAAAGGTAATTATTGTTCATTCAATTAATAAAAACAGTGGTTTTCCCATGGGTTGCAAGTAGAAATCAGAACCACCTACCGTTTCAAAATAGTCTATCATAAATAATAATTGGATATTACTTTTTGAATGGCCATGCCCTCCTAAGTGGGATAATTTCATACAGATACTTGAATTGTGTCCGCCTTTGTTAACATGTCATAACGAAATCATAAAAAACATAATAACGAATTTAGACGACATGGCGGCAGGTATTTATAAGAACATTAGAATGAAAAACGTTACTTTAACGATCGCAGATAAACCATAAAAACGTATATTTTGGGCGTAACACGAGACGCGATATCTTTTTTTTTTGCTTCTGAATCCATCAGATATGCCATTAATGTAGACTTGATTTATTAAAAAGAGTGTTTCCTGTCGGATCTCGTTACTTGGAAGGTTCAGAAAAGTACTTACGGAGTTAAGAAATATGTTAATGTTTTTAAAACGTTAAAAGTTTCTTGAAGCTCCACAGTGAAACTTCCAAAGCGTAATAGCCAGGTTACACGAGCCTACAAAAAATAATTGTGCTTAATATATTTAAAGAAAAGCATTCCAGATAGTTGGATTGTTTTTTATTTGAAAGATTATATTTGCTTAATTGATTTAATATTATATAACACCTTAGCGAATTTTCACAAAAATGAAACAACTCGGTATTTAAACAATATAACATATTATTTTAATCATTACAGATAATAATAACAAATCTCAAATGAAATACGAAACAGGAAAAGACAAAAAAAAATAAAAAGGTAACGATCGCGTCTAGGAATTGAAACCAGAACCTTTGTCTTAACGAAACTAGCATTATACCACTGAACTAATGAGACCTTATTACTTTTCGTCATTTTCATCGATATTATACCCCAATTTAAGAATTACTAATATTGTGTCAGACGTGTGGCACACAGGCGAACTGTAGGGGCAGCTGATCCCGACCTGCGAAGAGGGCTGGAGGGGAGGGAAATAAAACTTATCATTCTATTGCGAAGGGGGAACGATACTGACAAATTGACGACTTTTGAATTTTGTACAATATGTGCTTTTGTGCAAAAAATTCCAATTTGTGCAAAGTCCTTTTGCACAAATTAGAATTAGGATCCAGGATCAGCAGTGGTCAGAATGAAGAAGGCAAGTCGGTAGAAGCAGAGCGAGGTAGGGCAGTTGAGATAGAGAAGTGTCGTTGGCTCGAGAGTTGCTGGCTGACTGATGAATAGCTGTTTTCGCCTTCTATTTGTATCCCAAGCCAGGCGCTATCAAGAGCGCTCTGTTTAGATTTTTACGACGCTATTGGCACATTTATGTACCGGAAGCGTCGCACAAGTTTTATCCGATAACACCAGCCTCCATAAGCTTCAATAAGGTATTCCAATAAATTGAATATATATAACTTGAGCATACAACGAAAAGTGGCAAAGTTCAGATCCTTTCCGTTGGCAAACTAAGACTGAAGTCCTTTGCATAGTCATAAACTCACCGCTTCGTAAGTCAGAATATGTTTAAGTGTGTGAAACAAAATAAATTTTAATTAAAAAATATCATAACTTGCGAAACTAAGAGCCCGCATACTAACGATGGGTCATGACTCATTTTGTTAAGAGCGGGGTCAAGGTACCAGCTCAACATTTTCCTACGACTCAATTGAACGACGGCTCATTTAAGAGGCGGCACATATTAAGAGCCGATTCTCAACTCATGAACTTATACCCTAGTTCATGAGTTCCCGCGTATAGGTGTAGGTACAAAGCGTCCAGATGCCAGACTGTCAAGCGCTATTCACGTATTGTACAGTGCCTAAACAAGTGTAAATGCGGTAATTATTCGTATCTCTATACACGAATGTGCGAACTCTTGAAAACTGCTGTGAGATGCCTTATGGCGCCAGATATTAATTTCAACTCCAACGGTCGTGTGTCGTATACGATATCGATGATTTAAAGATGCGTCACCTTAGAAATGTGTTAGAATACTACCGAAAATCTGAGATATGTTTATCTTTTTTGCTAAATAAACAATTTTTCATAAGTGATTCCAACGTTTGTCAGTCACAGTTCAGTTGAGACGTGGTACGGTTTACCAGAAGTCGTACGCTCACGGCTCATCAAAATGAGCCGGCACAAATGAACGGATCGTTCATGAACGACTCATCGCTAGTACAAACATGCAAACATCTTCAATTTCAGACTGCCAAAAAATAGAGACTTTGATTTACTCACCTTTCGTTGTGTGTTCACGATATATTCTATACAACTTAAGGACTATTTAAGTCGTGTATAGGAAAACTAATCAAATGAATGTAATGTATTCAGCCCGTTATTGTCAAAAATAAAATTAAAGCTTTATATATCCCAATAATGTCAAATAATTCTAAAGTTCTAAACAGACGCGGCGGCGTCATGGTGAGTTTAAAATAAAAACCTTTTTTTCGAATCCCGTCAAAAATTATTAGGAAAGCGTTGTTCATACATAATTTACGTCCATTTTTACGGTTTCAGACTGGTACGCGGGCCTTTAATACTAAAGTAACGTAAAGCTAATAAAATACGAAACAAATTTCAGAACAAACTAATTTCTGTCACATCAGGGGAGATAACATCTTTGATGTAAAATACATCGACATATAAAGGGTCACCGCCAGTGGCTCACCGATATTTTATTGCAGGGGTTCCTAATCCACGAATTAAATCCACGTGATTTGTTGATCCAAATAACTATATCGATTGCGTTTTGGGTGGGTTTGGTAATAGAATTTATTACAGAATATACTTTTGTTGCTGGATTACGAATAACCTCTAGAAATGGTGAATTAGTAAATTTGACAAGTAGTTCGTAGTGATCACTGTGTTTCCCTTGGCAAAAAGAAATTAACCAATAGCTACATTCAAACAAAGACCGTAGAGTAAAAAAAAGTTCAACCACGATACAAACAAACGATTCAGAGAGAATTAGGCCCGCAGCCAATTGACATTGCCAAACTGATGACTTTATATACCATAAAAATAAGGTAGGCCATGGAGTTAGGAAAGATTGATTTTGATACAAATACTGTGATAAACGGGAGATCAACACATTAAAGATTACTAGGAGGCCTATTCTGGTTCATTTAAAGAATATTCCTTATCCTTTTCCTTAAGCTTAAAAAATTGCGGTTTCGGTTCTCTCGGATGACAGCTGTCATTCAGAAAACGACATTCTTTAAAAAATAACGATATTTGCGTAGTTTTAACAAAAAACAAAAAATCAATAGCGTAAGTATTGACTCTAAAGTACCTATGCCAAAAGCCCGAAATGTCAGCTAAAAGTGATTTAAATTCTAAAAATTATAATAAAGTACACGTCCAAAGGAAGTAATAATAAACCAAATGTGCGATACACATATAATTTATAATAATTCTGAGATAATTAAACGACAAACTCCTTTAAAAATGTATCGTCTTTGACATGTAATCGGAATCGCTGTTAAGCAAAATGTCTTGTCTAAGGAAAAGGATAAGGAATTTTCCTTAAAAAGAACCAGAATAGAGCCTTCGGGAAGATTACACCAGAGGTGAAGCTTAGACCAAAAAATAAATAGAACCAAGAGGAAGAAGGGGTATATGGCTAGCAATGTGCAGACTGAGGCTTTCAAATGCAAATTTGCTGACAATTTTAAGAAACCATGGAAAGAGGAGGCTTCCCTTTCCTTAGGCCTAAAGACTTCTTGCCTAACTGCGGTTCCAGTTCTCTCAGCAAATAACATTAATTAAAAATATCAATATTTGCGTAGTTTTAACAAGACAACTCAATATTAAGTAAGTTACAATGTCACCAACTACGTTATTATTATCTTTAAACATCATTAGCTATTTAGCTTTACAGTTATACGAGTACATGGAAATACAAATGCAGGCGCAAATGTCACTTTTAGAAGCAGTGACTGAATAAACTGGTCATTATTATCTAGTGAGGTAGGTACCATTTAACAAAACGTAATTCTTCGTTAAAAAGCGTATTAAATAAAGTAAAAATGGATTATAATGCATTGTAATAAATATAATGTAATTGTTTTTAGAAGTTTTGGCTCAAAACGTTGTCACTTGAAGATATTTCATCAATTTGTTTTTTCAAATAATCTCTTAATAATCGGTTTAGGATTTTTTTACTATGTCTCTCCAGAATTCCGTAGCTAACCAAGAAGTCTTTAAGCCTAAGGAGAAGGATAAGGAATCTTCCTTAAAAATATTCAGAATAGCACCCCAGGTATCTAAAATCTCCCAAGGATCCATATTGTCCATCGCGAGGAACTATAGATCTAAAAATAGATTCGGTTTTGCAGCTCCAAATTTGCAAAATGATGTCTCAGTAATAAATAAAGTCTGTTTCAGTTGGGATTATTGGCATGAATTTGGCGGCGCACGTTAATTAAATTAAAAACGGGGGGATATCTTGTCTAATTAACTTCATTCGCTCAGAAATATGCCCCATATAATTAACATAACACGGAAACACGCGTGAGCTGTATTAAGCCCCCAAAAAATCTAATTTATTAACTTGTTTTATAAACCATAGGACACCATGATTTTTTGGTACTTCATTCGAACGTTTATAAAGATTATTACATAATACTAATACAAATCGTGATTAAGTTTAAAAAGTACCTTAATATAGCTTTTACAAAATACGTGCTACGCTCGCTTATACATATTAATACACGTTTAAGGTTGATAATAATAACATGCGATAGCTATTGCGCCTCTCAGAATTTCGTCATCAATAAGAATCAACAAATTCCATGATTTTTAAATTTCCGAAAAATCCCTACAATTAATAAAATACTGACGAAGGACACATTTTGTCATAAATTCTCAATGGATGATATTTTTGCTAGGCGTTTGTAAGAAGGTACAACTCAGTTGTTTTATTGGAGCAAAATTGGGCGAAATTCCCATCAGAATTTTTTTTTAATTGTGCCCATATATTTTTTGGCTAATTTGAGACAGGCAGGCGATCGACGCGACGAAGCAATTTCAATATTTTTGCAACTAGCGAAATAAGTATTAAATTGGAAGGACATTACTGCTGTTCACATTAATAGCAAACGGGTGAACTCCTCACTTTGACTTGAAAAGCTCAATTACTTCGATAAGAAGTTAAACATTAAAAGAGCTTGGAAGTACGCGCTCACCGACGCACGTCACTGGTCAAGCGGGTAATTTAAAAGCTGGCGACGCTTGGAGGAAGCTCCATTACTAAGCTGGGCTTGTTTTATCTTACTTTATTAATTGGTCTTTTACAGGAACCTGAAAAACGCGTTTCGGGAACGTGGATATCGGGCCCCATCTGTGTGTGACAATTAAAAGCTATTGGGCAATATTACAATGTCCGATGCAAGATATGATGAGATTTTAAGCAGATTCTTGGAATTAAATAGGCTTCTTACGCGTAGAAATCAATTAAAATGCCTTGTAAGATTTAGTAAGAAACGATATGAGAGATTAAAAATGAATTAAGAAAATCGATAGGGACAAGATGTTTGTCACATTTTTAATTGATCGGACTGAATTTCGTGATTAAAACTGTAGACGGATACCTATTTATGGTAATAAAAATAGTTTTAATGTATTCTAACCGGTGCCAATATTTTAGTTAAAAGTATTTGAGGAGATGTTTAATTAATATGAAGAATATTCTGATTCTGAATTATAATCTCAGATAAATAAACTACGAAACTGTTCAGATTTCCCCCATTAAAATTACGTGTTTTTAAATATCTACTATAAATATACATACATATATTTATTTTTTATTATTGAAATTCAATACAATTTAATTCAATTTACAATACTACACTTCTCTTTTAAGCAATGCTTGTGTAGAGAAGCGGAGTGCACATATTGGTAATATGTTTATATAGTAATGTTCACTAAGGCGTTGCAAGAAGATGCTTGAAATAATGAATAGTAAATATAATTATATAATGGTTTACACGATATTACGTATTTGTTGGTGGTTTACTTAATACAAACAAATAGAGTGCAGAGCGATACATTTTGATTTAGTATTTATAATAATAACTTAATAATAATAATAATATTCGGATGATTTTTATAGCGCCGTTTTTGTGAAAAATCACCTCAAGGGCGCTTTACAAATCTTACTTCCTATTCTTACATTATTCCTATATTAAATCTATGACATTTTTTTTTTTTGGACACTATCATTACACATTATTTATAGACCATATAAAGGATGCAGTTAAATTATCAAAACTAAAACGGAACATAAGTTTCATACATTTAATTGAAAAAAAAAAATAAAGCTATTGTAATTTCCTTACGATATTTGCAAGACTAATACAATGATTGGGTTGGGTGAGTGGGCGGCGGGAGAGGTAGGGGCCGGGGGTACTGATCCTTTCTTCAAATCTTCTTTGTCTTTGTTGGTGACGCCCCTGGGCTTGGTGTTGGTCTGCCCGTACGCGCTTGTCGGCCGGCTTCAATCTGGAAAGAGCACATCAGCGTGTCGCCTATTTGGTCGCCCCAGCGGTGGTGGTATCCTTGTTGTGGTACAGGTCGCAGAGCAGCCTTGTCGGGCACGTCCGTGGGCCGCATGATGCACCGGATCTGCTCCGTGAACTGGAGGTCAGAACTCAGGTCGCCGTGACAGCAGAAGATCTTGTCGTCAAATGTTTTTATTTCCTATTGCGCCTTTCTCGGTAGCCACGAAATCTAATTTTGCGGATTGCAGTTATGGTACAGTGTTCAAGGTTATACAGCGATATCTTTGCAGCTTATTAAAGGCTCCAAAATAGCACATTCACCATTAAAGTTTTTGGCGTTGATATTGAAATAGTAAATCATTCACTTTGGGACACTTTTAACAAGCCATTGTGTCGAACGCTTCGACCGACCGATGCTTTTGGGTTAGTTTAGAACAACGTGACAGATTTGAACTTAAAATATTTGGGTATTTATTTGATTTTTTATTATAAACTTGATTTAAGCCCGAAACGGCCACACTAAAATTATATGTAACCTATAAATTATTGCGGTTATTTTACGCTACTTTAACACCGGAAAAATTAAGAACTAAGCAATATTTCCCAGATAAACTGGAGCGCTTATAAAAAGCTGCCGGCTGCTGCGAGAGCGCCAAAATAATATATATAATGTACAATGTGAAGTGGGTTATTTATAGTATGGCATAACGGTACGATTTTGTAGTGGTATATATGTGGAAATAAATGAGAGTGCACTGATAAAAAAAATGTTTTAGATAGTGTTAAATGTGTGAAGCCCAATTTGGGCATAAATAATTAAATAAATAAAAAAAACGTGCGCATGTTTTTTTTTTCGTTTCATTGATTTTCGGGGATTTTAATGTTTATTTTGAAGTATTCTTTAGCCGCATTTTGAGTGCTCGTTTAAACATCTCTATTCCTTGGCTCGTTTAATAGTGGCGTGCAATAAGACTTTACACAGTGAGTATACAAAATCAACCTTTTACAGATGAATGCTATCTACGGTACGACATTAATTCTTATTGAGGTAATATTAATAATAATCAAACAATGTGAATTATAAAAACATATTGAACAGTTAAATGATCAGGAATTATACCAGTTTAAAATAAAAATGTCGCAGTTTAGCGAAACCCTTCAATAGCTCACACGCCAAGCGGTTAATTTATTATCGAGCCTTTTTTGTTTGGAGACGTTAAAGCTAAAACATTAACACAGTTGACGTAGTCTGTCTGCATCATGAACTTTCCGTGAGATTTTTGTATTGACTTCCGACGTTTCGAATAAATAACTTTGCCAATTTAAATTAATTTAATTTGGTAGCCATAATGGCATGCCATTTGGAATGAAATATTAATATTGTTAAGAGTTGGTATAAGTTTATGCGAAAGAGATTAAAACAATTATTCGTAGACGGAGCACGTCCGTTTTATCACAGAATAACAATTAAATAGGTTTTCGAGATACCTTTTTTTGGAAATCATAATAAATTTTAGTCTTTATTGTTTAATCATGGTAAATATTGCAATAAAACCTCGAATCAAAGGTACAGTATTTACTTCTTCCTGACATTTAATTGCTTTAGGCAGGTAATGTTTCCGACAGGCGTAATCTACAATTTTTGGCTTGTTGAAATAGTTATTTCACTTGCCTTTTGTACTTGCAGCTAGTCACGTAAAAATATTGCTCAATCTAAGACTCGATCGAAGATCTAACCAATAAAATCCAAGGAATCCGAAATGCAACTGTACTGGCCTACAGAAATACATTTTTTTCTATCGATTCCCATGATTTAAATACACATTAATTAAGGAGTCCTTTAAAATTGGCATTATTTTTTGGGGAAAGTGGTATTACTTTTCGGTGACATTCGCGTTATTTTTGGGCAATTGGTCGATATTTTTTGTATTTTAAAAATTATCCATATGTTGTGTTTTTTATAAAATTTAAAAAAAAATACAGCACTTACTTTGTTTGACAGTGGTTCGTTTAAAAAAAGAAAATGTTATTAATTTATTAATAATGACCCCCACAAAGTGATTTAACAATTTTTAAAGATGTTTTAAAAAAATATTTATTATTTTTAAATCGAAGAAAGAATAACAGTACGCGGAATTTTCGACATGAAGTTAGCTGCCTTTCATTTTATGGCTATTCAAGCTTGTCAAAACCATAAAGAGGAAAGACATATTAAGAACGCATAATATTATTTTCTTGCTTTAATATCAAGAATATCACTTTAAAAATTCGAAAAATTGGCAGTTATTCACTCGAAAATTGCGAATTTGGCATTATTCGCGTGAAAATAGCGTAATTCGCGTTTTCGCAAAACGTGAAATTTTCGGGTCTCTACTAATTTATCGTATTGAAAAAGTTAATTTAAAAAAAAAATTATTTATCAAGTTATAAGAAATATATACCTCTTTCACTTTGTTAACTTAACTGCATACATATTATATTACAAGTGAAGTAATTTGAAATACGTACTTACATATAGTAAAGCATATTTTTATTAGGGTAAGAGAGCCGCAATAATGACATTCTGATTTATACTTTAGATCTTCGACTGAGTCTTAGATTTCACTTTTACAAGAATTTGGTCGCTATTATAGAGGGCCGTTAATTGTCTAATTATAGTAGATATTTACGTCGATTGAATATAGTTCTTAATCCGTTTATTTAATGACTTGACCCAATATTCGGAACATATTCCAGGACGAGCGGCTCAAAAATGTGTTGGGTCACAATAATTCGTGACCAGAAAATCAATCATATTTTTTAATCAATTGGCTCAAGAAACAGTTCGACGATCGATGTATTTTACGCCCCGTTAATTCCTTGTTTAGACGCTTCAAATGGGCGTGAAGGAGACGCCAATCACTCGAAAAGGATTAGAAATATTAAATAGAAAAAACTTTATCAAGATACAAATATTCTACCTCTATTCAATAGATTTAATTAACATTACGAGCTGGTATTTTGGAGGCATTCAATAAGTACTAAAAATAAAGAGTACCCGACTATTCAGAAAACGAGATGAACGCAAATATCATTTCCATCATGAGCTATGGAGCTATGAAATACACCCTTTTTGACAAAAACTTAGATCGGAGGTCATAAAGAGTTTTCATAGTAATTTCAATCCTTCAATAGGATTGCGAAGTTTCTAAAAAAGCTCTGGCATAATTAACTAACGGTTTTAAAACCAGACAGGTATATAAAGAGTAATATTAATAAATACAAAATATGTAATTCCTACAGTATGTAAAAATGATATATAGAAATGTTGATTAATAGCATTTATACATAACCATCATTTACTACCCCTGATACCCCAAAATTGTAGATATATCATAGTTTAAGGTTAAATGAAACGTAATACGGGCTCACAGACGACGCAAATTTAAATATTTTGAAAAAAAAAACTTTTAGCAAATAATGCTTTTAAATATTGAAATGAATTGTTTGTTAAACATATAAAGTATTTTTATAAGTTCCTTGAAAGGCTTGAGCTTAATTCTATTTCATATTCCGTAAAAAAAACATTAAGCGCTAAAAGTGTTTTTTTTATAATATTTTTATTTATTTATTTGAATCAGCGCCATCTGCCGTTTATCACGTTTCATTTAATCTTAAGGAAAAAATGTATTAATCTGAAAATGGCCGCGGGAGACTGAAACCAGTCAGGAAAAAAATAAAAAATAAAGTTTTAAAATCGTTTTAATGAATCATTCTAAAAAAATGTCGGAATTTAGGCAAATTCAAGAATTAACTACAAGCAATAACTATAAAGCTGAATTCATTTCGGAATTTCAAAACTCCAAGATAAACTGATTATAATAAAGATAATGCAATAAAGATTCCCTTTATAATCACCCCGTTCTCAAGCTATCAATTCATTCTCCCATCTTCAGCAGTTTCCCGGTGAAATAATTCAGACTGGTATGTAACTCGATCCGCGGCCGGTATGAATTTATTAAATCCTCATGCGATACCAGAAAAGTTAGCTCCCCGCTGGTGGATCCAGTGCCAGTGTGGTCGGCCCGATATTTATGGCCGAATTAATATAATGAATGCTCATTGAACGAGGCGGCTAATTAATTCGAAGCGAGACAGACATCGAACCGGTAACTGGCCGCGGCCAGCCTGACGCTTGTACGAGTATGCGGGGAAACCACGACCCAACTTACATTAGTGTATCGATAATTTCCGCAATATATAATAACTAAACTCGGGTTGTTTCAAACTTTTGTTTCATTTGATGAAGACCAAATCATCCATCAGCGCCATTTTGAGGTTTTGATCACGTCAAGTATATCGGTCACGTATTTGCTTGTCAGATGATAACAATTAGTTCAAAAGCTGAAACGCTCCAAGAATCGGCGTTTAACGTGAACAATTCCAAAAAAATTAAAATGGCGCTGATCGGTGATTTGACATTCATCAAATGTGACGATAGTTTGAAATACCCAGCCTAAGACAGGAACGCTTAGATGGTTTGGACATGTAGATCAGGTGAACGAAGAAAGGAGAATATATGACAAGGAAGTGAATGGTAGAAGAAGTCGAGGAGGACATGCCACAATCAATTGAATTAATTGCTTGAGTCGGGTCTTGTAAAAAGTCAGAACAACAGGAGAGTGTGCATAAGACGGTCCATGAATGTGATTGAGAGTTGTGTAGCGGTCTATCCTCTGTGCCTACCAATCTATATGACGTCTTAGCTTAATTAAATACATGTCTCAAAGCTGCATAGCTCATGATGGAAATGTATTGTGAGCTGCAAATAGTATAGTTTACACAGAAGATGCAGAGCAAATTTGTTGACGCCAAAGCTCACTGTTAGCGATTTATAGCTAAATATGCAACGCTATTTTCGTATGGAAATTCAAATAAAAAAAATATATGTATTTGAATTCGTTTTTTAAACGGAACTATAAAGACATATTTAATCATTGTAGAAAATACTGAAAACTGAAAAAAAGATAGGCAGAGGACCCGGGTTCGAGTCCCTGATGCGACTGAAATCTTTTTATTTTCTGTCGTTTTTTCCGTTTTCATATCTCATTTAGGTTATGTTAATATTATTTTCTACAATGATTAAATATTAAAATGAGGTTTTTAGATCTCAGTAAAAATAATTAGACATATTTTTATTTTTTGATTTAAAGCAATCACTTTGTGGTTAGACATTACAAAGTTTGAAACCCGTTGGTTTACGAGTACGAGTATGTATCTAATAAAGTGGTGTTAAATCAAACGTATGTTTTATGTTTTCTTTTATCCCGTCGGCGCACACGCCGAGTTGTTAAACATACTCGTAAAGGGAATAATACTCGTATAGCCACATTATTCCAATATTCCAATACTACGAGTATGTGCAATCTATTAAAAGGCATATTTCCTCTATCTATTTACAATCAGCGCTGATTGGAAAATAATAAAAAACTTTAATCGACCTGAGGTGTTGACTTTTGCGTTTTAACGATATGCTTTTTTTTAAATACATAGTTACCTTCGAAGAATGGTGAGATACGAATCTATTGATAGGTACACGAATTAAAAAGGCATAACTTAAAAATAATTGGACGCCATATTCTCATTTTAATGCTTAAAAAATAACCATACAAATATACACAAAGAAACATAGATTACCTACCTCCTTATGAAGCGGGTTAATCTTATATAATTTATCGACAAGAAATAATACGAAAAACTAATTATGTGTCGCACACAAACAACAGAACATTATTATCCACTTAAAATAAATCTCTTTAAATCCACACGAATCGGTTATACATTTTTTTCTTACCCTCCACAAATAAGACATTTTATTTAAACTGTTGAATAAATAGTACATTTTGTCATAAATCTCCCATCCCAAAGAGCTAATAAATCCAATTGGTATAGAGGCACCAATATTTCACACGTAAACGTATCCACTACGAACAAATGTTTTAATGCTGTGTGTAGAATTTATTGTTTCTGTTAAAAATGTTGTTTATCTCGTAACAGATATTTTATTCAAATTTATGTGTAGGAGTAAAAAAATGAACGTAAATTATCAAACTAACATACCTAATACATAATTATAATGAATGTTTCTGAAGATAATCCCTTGGAGTAGAGATATGTTGGATGTTGAATATCTATATCTTTATATATAAAATGAATGTTTGTCTATCTGTCCTCGATTTTCTCGAGGATTACTACACCGGTTTCGCTGAAAATAGCACAGTTTATTAGTGGCGGGAAGGTTTAGAGAGTAGTTTGAATGAAATCCAATATGTAAGCCGTTTGCTTTAACGTTTTTAAATTAATATTAAAAAAAAAAACATTGAACCCGCCATGCTGCATTGAGGTTAGCCCATAGATATACCATTCTATTTAGCCACATATTACATATTCAAAAAAAGTAGGTTAGTTTGCGTAGAATATTTTCAAAATGGAAAACACAAGTAGGTACCTATTTAAGAACTTTATTATTTAGGTTTGAAAAAAAATAAATGTTTCGATTGAAATAAAAATTTCAATTGAATAGTTCTTGCTTTAGAGATAATACTAGTCGTCAAAATACATTTTCAAATTGTATTAATATCAATAATTTTTATCATTTGTCTATACTTGATATTATCATTTTTAGTATTCTATACATTCCTGATGAAGAAAGCATCGCTTTCGAAACATGTAGATATCTGTGTATATTAATAAAGTGGTGAATACAAAGTATATTTGTTAATTAATTTATGTATTTATAGTTTAACCGGCGACGTCCAGAGATGATCGTAGGATTAAAGTTATTTTAACATGCACGTTAATAACGTAGGTACGCATGTACTACAAATAAATATTTGTAACGATTGTTTCAGGATTATCAAACGGTGACGATAAAACATAATAAATACGATATGCAATAGGTATTACAAAAGGCCG